>JAPDSC010164582.1:0-14782 GCA_026290005.1 Latrodectus geometricus
GTATACTACTCTAAGAAATTTAATGAATTATGAAATTGTATGCCTATAATTTTTAAAACTAACATTTCAAAAGATTTTAATATTTACTTATTTTTTTTTGTCATGTACCAGCAAGTCTGGCAGTATAGGGTACGCTGCTCCACTTTTTCAACTGAACCGTAATTTGGTGCGAATTTCAGTACATACCTGCCTTCTAGTTTATAGGTTTAACAACATTCATACTCCATTCATACAAGAATAGGACAAAAACAAGAAAGAAAGAAAGAGGAAAGAGAACTTATATCTATGCCGAAGCAGATTCAAACCCAGGATCTTATCCGCAGTCATGATGATAGGAAAGTCCTGGATGACCACTAGACAAGGTGGGCGGCGCTGTTATTTTTTTAATTATACAATATAATAGTTAATTCATTTCAGGTGTGAGAATGTATAATGTTCATATGACTTACATCGTAAATAAATCTGGAAAACACTCATCAATAAAAGCGTTTTTTTTATATATATTAATTTTCACGTCAGTTAATCTTGCTGTTGTGATTAATAATGAATATAATTTCATTTATATAAGTTTATATAAATGAAAATATATTGCTACAGATAAAAAAGCAGTTTTTGATCTAGAATTTCAGCAAACAAATAATATTGGTAAGCATTTCTTTCTTGAAAAAATTCCTCTTATATTTCATAGAAGTAAATTTTTGCGATAAATAAATTCAATAAACTCTAAAATTTTACATTAAAACATAAAGAGCAATTTTAAAATATATGACACTTTGATAAAATATTCCGATAATATTCTTGCTTAGTTCAATACTATGTGCAGAAATCTACACCTGTAGGCACAAAATGATAGGAACAGAAAATTCCCATTTTATAAATTAGATAGAGGTATAATATATAACTAAACGTCATTAATCAAAGCCAGTGACATTAACTGCAGGTTTTTTTTTTTATAGCCAGCTTACCATTAACCAAATTTGTCGTTAACTAAAATTATATTTATCCAAAGTTAATATGTAACTCTCTGTAGCTTTTCATTCGTAGTTAATCAAAGTTTTTGGATTTCAGAGTTTAAATTAATTTTCACGTTGATATTTAAAAATTATGTAATGTTCTAATTCAACAATTTATCTATTTTTATCTCAGTGCTTTATAAAAATTACATTGATATGTGTATCAACGCAAGTTATAACTATGCTATTATTTTTTTCAAAAATATACAATTATTTTTATTAAAAAGTTAACTGTTTTAATAAAACATTTATACCTATGTTTCATGTATTTAATCATATCAATCTTTTTTTCGATACAGTAATTAATATCAGTTATTATGTACCGAAATATAATTAGAAAAATGTTTCAAACGTATAGAAAAATAAAAAAATCGATATTTTTTATCTGTAGTATCAAAACTATTATTTTAACCAAGAGAGTGAGTGTAAAATATATAAATCATAAATCTAAATCTACTTCTACATAATATATATATATATATATATATATATATATATGATTATTTTTATATATTAAAAATCTTTAGTTATTAATTTAAAATTATTGATTCTGAATGTAAATTATCGATATTAGAGCCTCTGAGACTCGTAATGTGAATTTATATATATATATATATGCTAAGGCCCGGGGTGGCCTGGTTAATAAGGGCATCGTTCTCGTTACCAAAAGAAGGTGAGTTCCAATTCCAGCTTAGCCGAAGATCCGTCATGTTCACTGGACGTCATGTTCATGGGGCACGTAAAAAATGTCGGGTCGCAATGTTCTCCATGTTCCCATTCCAAATTAATACCTCTGGGAGTGGTTGGAGTCAGGCTTTGGGACTATACTGGTTTCAATCTTTAAATTTGATGATTCAGATGGTGCTGCCATCTATGAGCCAAATGTCGTACTTCCGCTTTCGTATGAGGGTGCTCTTTTCAAAAACGAAAAACGCTCTCTTTTGAATATTTACCATATGTGATTCAAAACTGTTAATTTATTTACCTGATTATGACTTTAAAAAAAATAAAATTTTTTGGAAAAATCGAAAAACACTGATAAACATCTTTAAAAATAATTTGATGTATTCTACGTTGTCACTGTACTTTATAACAGCGTTTTCCAACCTTTTTTGGCCAAGGCACACTTGTCGCGGGGAAAAAATCACGAGGCACACCACCATTAGAAAATGTTAAAAAATTAACTCTGAGCCTATATTGAGTATAATAAAGTAATTATCTTGAATAGGAATCAAATAAGCACAAAGAAAGTATTTTATAATTACTTTATTATGAAATATTAATTAACAGAATAGTGAAAAATTATAAAATACTTTCAGTGCGAAACCTGGGCCTGTTTGGCTGAACACAAAGCTGATATTCTGGCTGGAATCGAAGAAAGACACACACGTAGCTCTTCGTAAACAGTTCTCAGTCTCTCTCTGTATTTGGTTTTCATAGCAATCATACTTGTAAAGCTAATCTCACACAGATATGTAGTGGAAAAAGGGAGCAATGTCAAAATAGCTTTGTTTGCCAGGAGGGAGAACTCCTTGGCAGTATCCAACCAAAAACTATCCAAAGGTTGATCAGCAAATCTTAGCTTGCAACCACGATTTTGTCTCAGTTCAATTAGTTCCTCCTGCTCCTGTAAAGTCATTTCATTTCCAACAACTGATGCTGAGCTATAATGGTTTCTAACCCAGTCAAGGCTTTCAGTGGAGACTGAAGAGAAATAAAATGACAACTTCTCCTCAAGAGTTTTTAAATGCTTAACTATTATCTCACACAGTGCAGCAGTGTGAACACCTTGCCATTGCATGGTGAGTGTGAACATTTCAAGATAGCCACTTTCCACGTGTTGATGCCAGAGTTGCACCTTTGAACGGAATCCATTTATTTTATCTGTACTTGTAAGCAGATTTTCATTTCAGCCTTGCATTCGGGTGTTCAATTCATTCAGATGATGAAATATATTTGCCAGGTATGCCAGCCTTGCACACCACCCCAGATAGCAAACAACGTCCATTGAACATCCCTCGGACATCCAAAACATCCATATTTGATCCTCCGACGTCTTGGATGTGATTTGGACGTCCCCTGGATGTTTTTTGAGAAAGTCCTCAGGACAGCCTTGTAAAGCTGTTGTAAGTATGTCTTTTTATGGATCTGTTTTGGACGATCTGTTAATAAACATCCTGAAAAGGCTTTTTTACATCCTTTTTTGGTTTTTCTAACAAATGATCTAAATGCGTTTTTTTATTTACTTATAAAATTAAAAAATCATATCAATTTGTTAATAAATGTAAATAATTTTGTGCTACATTGTATTTAGTAATTAAAATGAGAATATATTCTCATTTTAATTAGTAGAAATCACCTTATGTAAAGTGTATGAATTTTTGTGCTATTAAAGATCCTGTCTTTTATTTCATCATAATTATAAACAAAGATATATGTAAAAACAAAAGAGTATGTTTGGCAAAACTATATTTTTTTGAATACGACATGAATTTAAAAGGGATTTTCAAGGGTTATACGACTGCTATGAAGACAGTACATATATTCTAAAGGTAAGTTATGTCAATACGTTAGATCAATACGAATTGATAAGTTTTAAAATAATTAACAGATTACAAAGTATAATAATATTTTTAAAATATGTTCATAATGTTTATTCAAATTTAATATAATGTTGTATTTACTTCCGCTACATTTTGTTTTCCAGGTAAGGAAAAAAAAAATCTTGGTAAAATTTTCTCTTGTTACAATTTAATTTATATAATGCAATTTTGATTGAAAACTACAAACGTTCTTCAGTTTATTCTTCACCATTAAAAATATCATTTAATTAAAATAATTAATATAATTAAAATAATTAATTATATATATATATATATATATATATATATATTATTTATATATTATATTTATAATATTTATATATATATATATATATATATATATATATATATAAGAATGCAAAGGCTTTAAATGCGATTTTATCAAATTCAAAAACTCGAAGAAGTTAACGGTAAACCAACAAAGTTAGTGTGCACGCACGTTTATAAATTCGTAGTTAGTGCCGAAGTTCTAAATAAAAAGACTTGGTGTTAAATCAAGCGAAAGAAATTTGCTCCGTTCATTTAGACGCATGCGCAGAAAAGCTTACATTTCAAACCGGAAGTCTGCTTACGTCAAGAACCGGAAATCTGCTTGGGGAGACGCATGGAATCGCTGGTAGTGCTTACACATCGAACAACGTGAACGAAATTTTGAAGAAGAAGATTTAAATACTAAAAGAAATTAACTGAACTTGTTATAACTTTTCACAAGCAAAGAATTCTATTGAAGGTGAGTGTAAAAATGTTTATTGTTTATACTTAAACTTTTTAAAACTTATATACTATTTATCATAATTGTTAAGCCTTACGTTACTGCTATCAAAAAGTAGATGATTGTAAACATATATTCCAATGTTATAATTCAATGGATATTTTAATTCGGCCATTATTAAGATTATAAATGCTAAAGATTTTATTTTTAAATTGTTTTTTCATGTTAAGAAGTTAATATTAAGGTGTAATGTAAAGTACTTGTATTGTTCTAATCTTATGTTTTGAAACTAAATATATGATTTCTTAATTTGTGTATAATTATTATACTGTATAATGCATCAAGTCTTTTCAATAAATAAATAGCAATATTCAGGCTGGCTAATTTTTTGTATTCTTCTCATTTTACAATTTATGAATGTAGAAATTTTTAGTTTAAAAATTTTACTTTAAAATGTTGTGAAAGATCATTAGTTAATCACATATTAGCTCCAAAGTCATTATATTTTTTAAAATTGTATTGTTTTAATGTGTTGAATGTATTTATAGGGAATTACAGAGCTAAAATTAAAACTGAATGTTAAATAATTCATTCCTAAATTTGAGTGTGTAAGTAGATTATTAATAGAAAATTCATCTTACAAGTCATTATATTATTTAATCTTCATTTAGAAAGGAATATTTAATAACACAAATTTTATTTAATAATAAATTTTAAAGAAAAATGTATACATTTCTAACATGAAATTTTATTTTCTTAAAATTTTGCATGATGATTTCACTAAATAAATTTTTGATTCAAAAAAACAAATTTATATTCTCTTTAAATGAAAAAGATGCATCTCTAGTTTAGATTTTTCAGAAATTTTAAAGCAACTGCAGATTATAAAATTACGGCTGGAAAGGATTGAATTTTGGACTAATTTTATATTTAATCAATTTGAATGGTTATTTCTTTATGAGACTAATTTTAATATGTTATAAAAAGTATTAAAAATTTAAAACTTGCTATTTCATTACTGGGATTTGTTATGTCTTTAAGTCCATGTGTTGTTTATTTTTTAACTATCAAATGAGAATCTAATGGTGATAAGAAAATTATTTTGCTTTATTGCTTTACAAGTGTTGAATTTTTTTAACAGTAGCTCTTTTAAACAAATTTATATCTTTAAAATTTAAGTTGTTGAAATAATCATTAAACCTTAACATATAAAGTTTTGTTTCTGATAATCTTGATCTTTCTAGATTATCTTATAAAATATTAATTTCTTTTTTTAATAATAGATGCAGTCTGTTTTCATATGCCTCAAGTTACAAAAGCAGAGATGGCTAAGAGCATATCGAATTGGCTGCGGCATGCTGAAGAAAGGGCGGAGAAACAGAAAAAAATAATGATTGTGTAAATAATAATGATTTTAATAATAATAATGATTGTGAATAAAAATTGAGTGATATAGAATTCTGTGAAATTAACAATCTAAAAACTATATTTTGTCCCAAATTATATTTCATTTAATTTCTTAAATTCATTTGATTTATACTTAAAACTGTGCAATTTTAAATCACTCTTTAAATGAAAAAAGAATTTTGAATATTTCAAAGAAAACAAAATATAATTATGGTGTTTGAAATGGAATTATGGTGTAATAAATCATAATGATGCTGTTTAAATAGTCTCATGGAAACATTTCAGAAATTGGCTATTTTCTTATGTGAGAAAAATAAAAATTAGATAATTATTAATTAGAAATTGTGCCAATTGAAATTGTGGATTCTCTGTTATTTAAATTAATGTTGTAGATTAAATGAGTTAATTTTCATGTGCATTTGTGTGTGTGAATAAAATGTTTTGGTGTATATATACCAGTGTTTTATATACATATATATTTATTTATTTTTCTTTTTTAAAATTCAATCATTTAAAAATTCTTCCTGTGTTACAAACAAATGCAAATATTTTAATCTATATTACAATATATATGCTTATATTAAAATTGATATATTTGTATTTATTTCTTCTATGAAATTTTAATCGCTTAGCAGTTCCCTCTGTTTCACATAAGCATAAATTCAAATATTTAAATCTATATTAATATATTTGCTAATATTGTAATGCATTTACTTATATTAAAACCTGTATATTTCTTATATTTAAAAAAATGCTACATTGTTTAAAAGTATGATATACTTCTAAACAATGTACCTTTTTTTTTTAGATATCTTTCATTTTAAAAATTTAGCATTTAGATATACCCCAAAAGAATTCCTTTGCCAGAAGTATTAATATTTCCTTCGAATGAAATTATCGGTTATTACCTTGACAATTTTATTGCATTTATTTTTTAGAACAGTAGTAATTTATATTCATAATAATGTTGCAAAAAAGATTAAAGAAAGGAAAAATAATTATTTTTCATTTCTTTATTTTTTTGCGAAATGGTATCAGTCACTACTTACAGAAAAAAATAACAGTGAAGAAAGCTTTATGAATAATAATGAAGTTATAAACAGAAATACACATAATTATTAGTAAATAAAGTATGTAAACTTTAATAACATTCAAAAAGTTTACTGAATTATTGCAGAAGAAAATAACAGTGAAAAAAGTTTACTGAACAATAACAAAGTTATAAACAAAAATACACAATTATTAGTAAATAAAGTATGTAAACTTTAATAACATACAAAAAGTTTACTGAATTATTGCAGAAAAAAATAACAGTGAAAAAACTTAATGAATAATAATGAAGTTATAAACAAAAATACATATAATTATATTAGTAAATAAAGTATGTAAACTTTAATAACATACAAAAAGTTTACTGAATTATTGCTTAAAAACAATGATAGTGCACATTATTTAATACTAAAATTTAAAAACACGCTTAATATGGCTGTTATATGAATGTCCAAATATGTGCCAAATCACGTCCAATATGTGCCAGATTACGGCCAATATGTGCCAAATCACGTCCAATATGTACCAGATCACGGTCAATATGTGCCAAATCACGTCCAATATGTGCCAAATCACGTCCGTCTCGGAGGTCTATGGGACGACCTACGTACGTGTTACTTCCGGACATTGGTACGTGCGGAGAATGTCCGTAAGACGTCGCTGCACCCCTACCGGACGTCCTCTTAAGTCCAGGTGGACGTAAGAGGACGTTCTCCGAACATCCTGAGGACCACTGTTTGCTATCTGGGACTCATCACTTGCAAGCTGCTTTGCGTAATCTGACCCCTCATTTGTCAGAAACATTTTAAGTTCCTCCCGCAGCTCATACACACGAACCAAGACCTTGCCACGCGACAACCACCGGACCTCCGTATGAAACAGCAAGGCTTTGCTCCCATCTCCTCACACAAAGCTGCGACTTTTCATGGGTCATGACTCTACCATGCGCACAACATCATCCAACACATGAACTAAGGCTGATGGTAAAGTCTTGGCTACGAGGGCCTCACGGCACACCACGGTGCTTCAGACGGCACACTGGTGTGCCGCGGAACAGCGGTCGGGAACCGCTGCTTTATAATAACTTATATCTCAATAATTGCAAATACTCAATAATCAGAAAAGAATACATAAAACATTTGAATTACTTTACTTATAAATAATTATTAGCTAATTTTTATACACATTAAGTTGACTTTAATTTTAAACTTCATATGTGTTTGATTTCATGTCATTGAGTCAGTCTCAATCGAACCCAATTACAATTCAAGATTTCTACGTGTTATATTAAAGTTTAGAAATAGTTTATTTTTTATATTTGACCACAAATAATGTTAAATATTTGACACAAATTCGGATTATTTAACAATTTATCACGATATCATGAAAATCCGCAATATTTGAAATCATACACATTTTCTTCTAATTTAAGAAATTAGTAACACATCTTGTGAGCGCGTAGACAATTATATATTTACATTCAAATACATAATTGTTCTTTTTTTATGAAAATAATACGCTATTTTGATCTGAAAGTCAACAATAACGGAAATATTTGCTGTAGTTATGTGTGATTTAATTAATAATTATCATAATTGCCATAACAAATAATAAATTACTAACTGAAAAACTTTTGACTTTAAAACTTTTGAAAATAAAATCAATAAAAATGTTTATGCAAACAGCAATATTTCAGTTAAAGTGGTATTTTTCTTTATATAATGTCAAAACTCTTTATTCCAAAAAAAAAACTTAAACGAATCCAATTTCAAAGAATTTTATTAATTACACTATATGTAGGAAAAATATGCTGAATGCATTGGCTGGCAAAATGTTTGTATAAAATTTTTCAGCATCGATAATTCAATAAATTCATGATTATATTTTCATTAATTATATTTTTTTTAATCTTTCTCTTTAGTTTTAGTACTAATTATTCGTTATATTAATATGTTACAGCTAATTCTTTATAATATAATAAAGTCTATTTCCATGATCAAAATACCATCTTGGCATTAAATGTCTTTTACAAAAAGTTCTTACAATTTCAGTTATATTTGTCCATTTATTATTTTTTTATCTCTTACTTTCTCAACCCATATATTTACTAATCTATTTATTTAATTATCAATTTATCTTCTATCTATCTAGTCTGAAATTTGTAATTATGTTTCTTCTTAAATTTAGTTTTAAATGGAAATATTAATTTTTAGTTTTTTCGAATTTTTTTTATGTGTGAAAATGTTGAAAAGTCAAGAACATTACGCCTTGAATAAATTACTCTTAACGCTTAAAAATAATTGGTATTTTCTAAGGATTTGAAATGGGAAGTAATAATAAATTAAACTTACACTAATTGCCAGCAAAATCCTTTTAAATCCTGGAATATTGAACAGTCGTTAAGAAATTTCATTACTTGTCATGTGTGATTTGAGAAACTTGGAAAATTCCTGACATTACTTTGCAATTTTACATTTAGCCGGAATAAAGTTTCATTAATCAATCTCTTTACTCTTTATTTATAATTAATTCATCATTTTTATTTTTTAAGACCAATACATAAAAAAATTTCATACGGTATTCAAATGAATTTGTTTACAAACAATTTTCTAAAAAACATGTTTAAAAATTTTTTATACATATTTATAAATACATATTTCATTCATTTCAATCCAAAATGTGTCTTTTTTAATGTATATAATCGTAATAATTTTAAAGATAATTTTCTAATATATAAACATAGAAAACGCAAATAATTTAAAATTTTACGATATAGTTTAAGTTATTCATAATCAATATTTTTCAATATTGTTTTAAATTAAATAATTATTTTTATTTCACAATCATTTGTAATAACTTGACTATTTTAAAAAAAATGTAAAAGTTAATACAAGAATTGTAAAAAGTACATTGAATTTATTTTTCTAATTTTTTAAAAAACTTTCTTTTACATATTTATTACTAATTACAAAAAAACTGAAAAATATAAATTTAAAAATGATTTTAACACAAAATGAGGATAAAAAGAAAAAAGTGTGTGTTATCACAAATACAAGAATCTAACTCTAAAGCGAAATACAACTGTGAACGGAAATATATAAAAGAAATTCTCATGAATACTCAAATGGAATTCTAAGATAAAAAATTGTGTTTATTTCGTATCGGAATATAGCAGAATGTCCTAGATCATCATATCTGAGGTCGATTCAATCCAAGGATAATACATTTGTTCACAACCCTCCAACCATGAATGAAAATAAACGTTTATGTGTGACTTGTTTGAATTTCCAAGAAATAAAAAAGTCACAAATAGAAAGATATTTTCCACTTATGTTTTGTCATCACAATATCTTCCAAAGGTATCCATTCATCGTGATTTGAGGTAGGGAATCATGAGATTTCAAATGGAGTAAATGTCACTTTCACCTTAAGGAAGGTATCAGTTTTCATTGAAAACTTGTAAATCATTCAGGTACAATCAATGGAATGTGCAGTTATAGTTAAAAAGTAAATGCATATTTATAAAAAGTAAATGCATATTTATTCATATGCATTTACTTTTTATTTTTCATATGAGAGGCTTACATTGCAAAATCCACTTGTGCGTTGTGGTTCTGATGTTATTTGCTCTCAGAACACGAAATCATTCTGATTATAAAATAAACACAAATATTATATTATATCAAAGTTGAATACACTAAAATATCCACTTTTCATTTTATACTTCGCATTGCCAATATCATGTTTTATAAATATAATATTATTTTTAGGTTGTTATTCTGAACTATCAATCTAGAAATTTCGTAATTGATTTCTTATATTTTAATAATAAAATTTAGTTTACAAAGTTATAATTATACAATTTACAGTAAAAATATTTATGTGCGTCATTATAAAAGTCTTGTTATTGTATTCAGATTTTAATACTTTTAATTTTAGCATATTAACAAAAAAGCATCTTACTAAGAGTATATCCTTTAGTTAATTTTTTTAAATGCTTCACGCAATAACAGATTTTATATTTAAAACAATAAAATACTTTCTCAAAATCAATTTTCGCATGTATGTGTTTTTGAAGTAAACTTGTTGATAAGAATATTTTATTATCAATTTATATACTATTTTTTAAGTTTCTAAAAAATACTTGAATTGTTTTAAAATCAAACTTTGATATTTTAAAAATTTAAGCTAAAGCAATTAAACCGGAAAAAATTATATATAGCATTTTGTACCAAAATTTTTAAATTTGTTTATATTTGATTGAATCTTATGAAGTAATTAAATTATTTAGAGTTTTATATTTTGAAAGTAATACCATTTAGTATTGTGATAATTACAATATATAATTTTTCCAACAGAATCATCAACTGAAATACAATAATGAAAACAACATTGCACTCATTTGTCTTAGCTCAAAAGTTTTTTTTTTCCCTTCTTCTTACAAAAGTATAAAATAACCCAATATTATGTGATACTATTTGTATTTGAATAATTAATTATTGTATTTATCTAATAATAGGAACTGAAAATAAAGTAGCATAAATATCTCAATTTTTAAGTGTGCTAATTATTCATAAAACAGAAGCCAGAGTAAGATTCAATATTGAATTCGAAATTACAATTTGATAATTTAACAATCATTCAAACAAAAACTATAGAGAACGAAAAAAACAAAAAAGATTTTTAAATTCTGTACAAAAATTTCCTTAAGAAACTAAAGAAATATTAAAAATCAAAATACTGATGGAATTGGAGTATAGGATATATTTATGTTTTTATAAACAAATAATGTGTTTTAGTAATGGTTCTCAAATAGTGTTGTTGTTAATGACACTTGGCAACGCCAATCCCGCCCGTCGGGATTAGGCGAATGAAGTCAGAGAGGGAGCGTCTTCCGTTTTTTTTAATAGAGCACCCTCATACAAAGGTGGAAGTATGAATTTTGGCTCATAGATGGCAGCACCACCTGAATTTTCAAATTTAGAGATTGAAACCAGTGAAGACCCAAAGCCTGCCTCCAACCACCCCCAGAGGTATTAATTTGTAATGGGAACATGGAGGACATTGCGACCCGACGGATTTAACGTGCCCCAGTCGCCATAAGTGAACACGACAGATCTTCGGCTAAGCCGGGATTCAAAGTCACCACCATTTGGTAACGACAACCATCATTTAGTAACCAACCACCACCGCGGCCCCTTAAATATTGTAGATCATTATTTCAATCAATATTGCAGATTATTCTTTATTAGATACAAAAATTTCCTTATAAAATTAAAGAGATATCAAAAATCAAAATACTGATGGAATTGGATTATATGTATTTGTGTTGGATGTATTTATGTTTTTATAAACAAATATGCTTTCGTAATGGTCTTCAATTATCGTAGATCATTTATAGACAATAATTATTTTGCAATTTCATAAAATAAAAAAAACAGAGTCAGGTTTTATTTTTGACAATCTCTTAATATAATTTATGTAACTTTTTTAATAATTTATAATCAAAACAAATATAAACTTTATTAATTACGAAGAATCTACTCATAACTCAAAACAATGAAGTGATGACTCTAGTTTCAATAATAAAGAATTGTACTGTTAAATCTACACCCTAAATCTCTGCCGAAGCGTAGTGGAATGAAACAATGGCCTATGGCTATTGTAAAGAACTTTAATGTTTTCCCCGTAATCACCTTCCGTGTAGGTTTTTCTGAGATAGTGGGTTGTTTTCACGTACCTAGAGGTAAAAATCTCCTAATTTCTTATTACATTCACCTCGACAAACATGCATGTAAAACGCAGATTAACAATAACCATCTCCCGTTCTTTAACTATTTCTGTGATCAACAACGGTCACATTTGTTTTTATGAGTGCTATTCAACCACTTTCTTTATTTAAGAAAGTAGATTTGAATGATAAGGAACGTTTATTATATTTTATTAGATACGTTCCTTATCATTTATTCTTTTCATTAGATATATTCCACTTATTAGGCAGTCTTAATTTTATCAAATGGCCAATTTTATGCTTTAAAAAAATTCTTAAAGCTAACTCAGAATAACAAAAATGTCTTATATGCAAATATACAATTTACATAAAAAATACAGTATTTTACCGGAAAATTATAATTTTCACTTGGCCTTATCATAACAAATATTTTTCTGGAGAATGAAATAATAAAATTGGAAAATCATCAATTACTGAAAATTATTTTATCTTTGATATTTATATTTATTTTGTTTCACAAATATGTTACACGTGACGAAAACTTACATTGTTTTAGACACAATGAATTTACAAAAAAAAACTTCATAAATATTAAACTGTATAAATAAAAAATCTTGTAAACCAAAAAAAAAATCGTTTATTATCAATAGAAACTAATTTTTCAAATCTTTTGAAATAAAATATTTGCAAATAAAGAAAAGTAATATTTTGCCTTCATTGAAAAAAAACTTTATTGTAAAATTGCAGCTAATGCCAGACTAAACATTTTATTCTAGAAACATTTCATCTTCAGATTATATAAATATTACGTAAAACTGTCATTTTTTTATTTGTTTAATTTTTCTTCTCTCTCTCTCTCTCTCTCTTTTTTTTTTTTATTTTTTGTTGAGAGCCACCCAGATTGGCAAAATGGGTGCGCTGCTCCACTTTATTCACTGAACCGCAATTTGATGTGGAGTCCTATTTCTTCAGTGCACACATGCCATAGGTTTTATAGAGTAAACATATTCCCATATTCATACTTTATTCATACAAGAAAAGGGAAAAGACAAGAATAGAGAAAGTACATCCACAAACGAACCGGGATTCGATTCCAAGATCTCCCTGTCCGCAGTCAGGAAAGCTAACCACTACACAGTGTGCGTGGTAAACTTTGTATTGAAAAGGATATATAACTTTTGACTCTGGTTATGAGGAAACTATCAATTTTCATCGGTGTAAGAAAAAATCTAATTATGCCCTGATGAACTTTAAAAATGAATTTTATCAATGTATATACGATGATATTTGTACTTGATATTTTAATTATCCCTTTTATGTAATTGCACTGAAAATAATTATGTTATAATAATTTATTCGATGAAAATTAATCAATTGTTATTCTTTTAATTCTCATCATTGTATATGACATTTGAGTGTTAATCGTCCCTGATTTGTTTTTTCATATAAAAATATTACATGGATTATAGTTGAAGCATTTGTTAAGCAGTGTTAAAAAATGAAGAAAATAATTTTTATATCTGTATACAACTGTACCAAATTAATAATAAATTCCGTAATTAATATATAATGTACTTATTTTTATCATTTTTAACGAAACTAATTTTGAATTTTAGAGCACATAACTACACACTCGTGATGATTTCTCTTGTGCACATAAGATTTATTTCTGAACTGTTTTTTTAACTACAACCAAATCATAAAAAAAAAAAAGTTTGAAAAGAGTTTGAGGAAAAATTTTCTTCAAAATCCTGCCACCATTAACTGCATCACTGATGATGTTGATACTTTTCCAGGAAAAAAAATCCCTTCTTTTCAAAATATCCTCTCCAAATCCTTAAATCACCCAGATTTTACTGCTGTCAAGAACTAGTTTTTCTTTTACATTTTATGTTAGATATTTTTTACATCTGGTTATTCCATTCTTATATTTCCTTTTGCAGTTCCATTGAGTTCATGACTATTAATTAGAATAAATTGCTTTCAGAATTGGAAAATATAATGCTGATTATATATTTATTTAATAAATATTTATGCGTTTCCCTTATTTTTACTAATTTTCAGACACTTTATTGAACATTTATTTTTAAAACAAAAACATATATATTTCTTCTTTCTTTACTTTGTACTATGTAAATAAAATATTCTAAATTTAAATTAAAGTACCTTTAAATATTATTTTTTAAGTCAAATCAATTTAAAAATAAATTATATATATATATATATATGTGTGTGTGTGTGTGTGTGTGTGTGTGTGTGTGTGTGA
>JAPDSC010164586.1:0-27421 GCA_026290005.1 Latrodectus geometricus
ATATATATATATATATATATATATATATATATATATATATATATATAAAATTCCTGTTCCTGTTAATAATTTTTTGCATAAATGTGTACATAATGTTTTCAAGTTTCATAATATTAGCAGTAAGTAAAAATGAATAATTCAAATTGCTTAAATTATTAGAAAAAAGTTAATACTTGAGAATAAGTAATTGAATTCTTATATAAAATGTATTTATATTTATAAACTATTTTTTAATAGTGAAACTAATATATCATGTTTTAATAATTATATTTTAGTCTATTGGTCTTATGATAAACTTGGTTGAATATTGTCCTGATAACTGTGGAAAATTCATTGAAATGTATGGTTTGGGCTCTTTTGATACTGTTAATGATGGGTATGAAATGCCAGCATCTGAAGCATTTATTGAAGTAAGCATACATGCTACTCAAATTTATTGAGAATTGTTATGATTTCATAAAAGAACTTTGTATTAATTTATTCAGTTAAATCAATAAAACATAAATACATTTAAAAAAAATTATATAAATTAAATTATTTTAGTGAATGACAATGAGAAGTATTTTATTTAGTGTTTATATTATACCATAAAATTTTTCTTGGAAAATATCAAAACACATTGTTAAAATTGTTACTTTAACTGATATATTTGTTTGTTAATATAACTGGTGCATAAGATAAAATTTGTTCTTTTAAACATAACAAAATCAAGGAGCAATCAGTTTTTAGAAGACTTTCTGAATTGCATATTTTCCATATTATTTATTTAAAAATAATTATTTTCATTAATATATTTTTTTGCCTTTAAAGATATAAATTATGCCTTTAATAAGAAGTTTAATTATGAGCTTGTGAATTTTCTATTATTTTTCAATTATGAGATTTTTAATTTATATATTTTATTTAAGTTAATTCTTTCCAGGATTAAATCAATAAAGAAAACCATTCAAAAATTACCATTAAATTTTCTAATTAATTGTAACTTTTGAATGCTTTTAAATACTATGCTGAAGCTTAATAAAAGAGTTGTATGATTATTTTTTCAATTTAACATGTTTAAAATCAGAAGTATCATATAAATGCACATAATTCTTTCTACAAATAGTTTTAATAAATATTTATTTTTAGCTTATGTTATCAAGATTAGATGCAGCAAAACTTTCAGAAGAACAAGCAGATGAACTTTTGAATTCACAAGAAGAAAAACAAGCTGCATTAATTGAGAAAAAAGATGTAGAAACTGCTGTTGATGACCTGGAAGAAACTTTAATGAAAAGTGAGTAGATTATTTTGCAATCTTTATGTACTGTTTCTTTTAAATTTTTGATTTCACTAGATACAGTAACTCAATGTCTCACTTGATTATATTAACAATTATGAAATAAGCAAAGTTGTTTTAAAAAACATTTAGGTTATAACCTTGAAATGTTAATGTTAATTTAACAGTTTTTTTCCCCCACATTTTAATGAGAGATATTAAATGAAAGATAATATTTGCAGAATTTGAAATTCCATATACATACCAAATGTATTATGGAAAAATATTAAATGCAGAGAGAATAAGTTTGTAGCCCTTTCTTCATGATATTTTTATATAAATTCTTCTCAAAATTTAAATTAAACTCATTTCAGAATGATGGTTTCTTGTTAATTTAGAGAATGTCATGTTTTTATTACAATATTTGTAGTTTTAAATGGTAATAAATGTTGATTTGAACTCACTGTAAAGCTTCAGTATTTTTCATAGGCAGGTGGTATAAGGTTTTCTCATGGTTCTTTGATTTTTTTTTTAAAAAAATTGTTATTTATGTATAACTGCTTGGAAGTAGAGGAGAAATATGCATGCCATCAAATATTCAATTCCTTTAACATTTCAACATTGTACTTTTAAAAAATTTCTTGAATTTTGAAAAAGTTTTGTTGCTTATTGTAACAAACATGTTTTCAGTTTTTCCAATTCATCATTGATTAGAAATGCATTGAATGAAAGGGGTGCCTGGTATGAAAAGGAAATACAATAGATGAAAGGAATTTTGCTTTGATAATGTAACTAAAGAGAATTTTCAAAGATTGCACACCTCATTCAGTTTCTTTTTTCTTATCTGTATCGAAAACCTCATTTATGGAACAAAAGGTCATTTTAAATAATGGTAAATAAATAAATACTGTTAAAGAATAGTAAAATTCAAATCAATATTATTCTCTGTAAGATACTAACCTTTTCCACTGGAAGTCATTGCCAATGAAAGCTGTCATGTTCACCTACTTTGTGAAACTGGCATAATTATGCATGACTTTCTTAAGTATGTACTAACATTATAAATATGTATATTTGTTTTTGTTAATTAAACTAGAATATTCTAAATTACATTATTAAAAGATGTTATAATGCAAACAAAATTATGTGAGCTAATTACTGTTTATAATCTAATATATGTGTGTGTTCAGTGCATCCAAATTAATTTTCTTTTATTACATATTGAAAGCTTTACTTATAGGAAATATTTGTTTCTGAATGAAAATTTTCTATTTTTGCTGTGAAACTACTATAGAAAAATTTTTTTGTTTATTTTTCAGCTCTACAGAAAGCTGGGAAACATATGGAACATAGCATTATTGCTGCATATATAGTTATTTTACTTGGTTGTGTTGCCCAAAAAAATCCTGTGAGTATTTTTATTGTTACTTAGGTTTCTAAAATGAATATGGTATTTTTATTAATAGTTCATGTAATTCTTGTATTATTGCTCCTATTTTTCTGTTATGCTATTGCTGATCTGTTCTGAACATTTGGCAAACAAACATTGTTCCTTTAATTTTATTTATTTATTTTATTTATTTTTTATATCAAATCCTATAGATTAAAAATTTATTGTTAATATTTCAGATAGGTCTAATTTTTTATCATAAATTTTAGTAAATATTAAATACATATCATTAAAATTGAAATTTGTTTGTCGTAAACATTAGCCTTTATATTGAAATAAAAAAATAATTTTAAGATTATTATTGTAAAGTAGATATCTCCTTTCATAATTTATTAGTTCTTAAAAAAAAATCAGTGATCAATTCTTCTCATTTGTTTTTTTTTCCCCTTCCTTTTTTCTTTTATTTTCTCTTCTCATTCATTTTGATTGTTATTTTGAGAATTCAAGATATTTTTGCCATTAATTTCTCCTAGTGATGGAATTAGCCATGCACTTGATTTATTTTGCTGTATAGGTGAACCATGATAATTAAGGTGTCCCGGGGTAAATATAGTACTTTATTCTGTGCTTGAAAGTAGACATGAGATGTAGTTCTCAGTTCATCAGTGATTTATTTAAACAAACTATCATGCATTTACCAAGTGAATTGATAGCACTTGACTTGCTAACGATAACTGTCATCCTATCCTTTGAATTTGTAACGATTAGTCCCTTTAAGTTCCTTTATTTATATGGAATTCATTAAATTTTTCCATCTAATCAACAGTTGTGCAAAACAAAAATATTTTATAATTAAACAATAAAAGAGACCTTTTTTCCAGCTGTCTATTTTTTTTATTGCTAAAACAATATCAATTATTATAGACTAATTACATATGACCAGAAAAGGTACTTTAGAGACTCATGAATAGAAGTTGCTTCATATTGTCAAATAGCCACTATGCTAAATATACATTTATTGATCAACTCAAAAGAAATTAACTTGCCTCTCAATATCCTTAATTTTTCTTGAAGTGTTATCTTGGTTGGAAATTTATTAAATGTATCAATAAATGAAATTTTTCAAAGTCATGAAACATAGTTTCTATAACATTGATTGCCTTACAGCTAATTAAAACTGCTTCAGATAAATCAAAATTCATAAAGGATTGTATAAATTTCACTCTGCAAATTCGTAAATCCACTTTCAAAACTTTATTATCTTAGTAAGCGATGATGAATAGGCAGGCTTTTCTGAGTCATGAGCAACTTTTAATTTTTTATTTGTCTTGCGATAACTCTCGATGATGATTAATGGCTAGGCAAATGTATCTTTTGGTATGCAGATCATAAAAATTAGTGATGGGAGTCACCCCGAAATGACTCGACAGTCCACCATTTGATCATTGTCCTCTTAATGTCCACCTGTGCTGTGAACTGGCAGCAACTGAATGTTTTTCCAATTTTAAAATTTGATTTTGAATCCCTTCTCAGGCATGGATGTATGTAATAATGTATCAGGCATGGAAGCCATATTAAAGTGTAGGTCTTGGTCTAATAAGCCCCTGTGCAAAATATTATCTTTGAGCAACAATCAAAGTAACTATTCCTATTTTTTGTAATTCAAGCAAAGTCCATTTTAACTCATTTCTGGGAAAAGAGCATTTTGATTTAATAATTTAATTTGTTCCTTTTTTTCAATTGTCTTGGCTTGTATTCTCATTTTGATGACAGCAAGTCTCTGTATTCATTTAAAACCTATATTTGTATTATTTTGGGACATAATTTTGAAATTTACTAGTGTGCAAGTTTAATTGCTTTGGAGAAATTGGTGATGAAACTTTATCTCATACTTTTATTTTTATGAGAAATGGGAATTGTAGTACTGTTTATTAACTTAATACCAATTTATATCTTGTAAGGATTTGCCCTATAAGTTTGATTATACTCTGTAGATTATATTCAATGTGATGTTGTCTGCCAAGAGAAAATTCATATCTTAGTTAAGTAAATTTCTGGCGTGCTTTTATTTATTTATTATTATTAAAGTGAGACTAATAGCTGTTGTTCTTGGTGGGAAACACATGATTTTTTCCACATCTGATGAAACAATTAATTTCAGACAACTGTTTCCCTTGTTTTTTAAATTATATGGTTTTTCTGTTTAAATTATATGGTTTTTATTTATTTAAAGAATATTTTATTTGCTTAATTTTGTCATTTTTTCTCTTTTGCTTCTGCCATTGTTACATTTAATGGTAAATATAAATATCTTGATAACATCAATATATGTATTTGAATGTAAATATTTGTTACATTTGCATTCTCCAATTAACATTTTGTGAACTTAGGTAGTAAGGTGCAAAATGCATGTAGAAATCTAACATTTGTATCGAAATTCAAAATTGTTGAGTCATTTGTTTGCTTGAGTTAAGTATGTATAATTTTATTGAGTTTTTGCAATTGTAATAACTGGAATCAGCACTTCTAATACTGCTATATTTTGATTTCAGTGTTTTTACTACTACTGTGTTTTGGGAACTTTTCATCAAATTTATTTTTACGATTAATAGTTGATGTTAATGTATTAGTTCTGCATCTTATAAGATATTTGAATAAAATTTATTTAAAACTTTATAAATGTCTAAAATTAATTCCCCACTGAATAAGATAAATAATATCGGTATACATTTGAAAATTATTATAAAAGATTGAATTAAATGATTAATTGAAGAAAAATAGTGAAAAATATATTTATTATTGTACGTAATCATAATAAATTATTTAATCATTATAAATTAGTGACACTTCAAATGAAATAAATGCCTTATCATATGTAAAATGCCATATTTTGCCTTAAAAATATATTTTTAACATGTGTAGAAATAATTTCATTAATGTTTTATAAAGCTACTGTAGATGTTTGTTTTTACTAGTCTCTTATTTCACTCACACTTTTACAAACTGTTGACTGCTTCCTAATAGTATTCCATAGACGCAATGCTAAATTTAATACCAGTTTATAAACAAACTTTTCAAAAATCTCCTTTTTGGTAATTTTATTTTATGCAATTTCTGTATGATTTTAGATTTAATCATCTGTTTTATTTGTTTTTTATTTTATGGTTGGAAAAGGGATCAGTTAAAAATATTTCTGGTGAAGTTTTGAAAGGAGTGCTCGAATAGCCTTGTAAAATTGACATTCTAGACCTAATGCTCTTGATATATAGGTCATTTTGACTTCCATGCTTCATTAAATAAACCACTGTAACTGAAGGATGATAATATATTTATTTGACAACTTGGGTGAAAATACTTTATTTATCCATGAGATTTGATAAAAAAAAAAAACCTATTACTCCCCAAAATTTCACTTTGACTTCTTGAAACTGGATTCAGATATTTATTTCAAGAATTATGATGGGATTTAATGATGTGGACATAATGAATGAAAACGAAAAGATTTCATTCTCATTTATTGAACATTGAGATATCAATCATGAAGAAATGACTTAGTGCTGTGACCATTTGTAAGACAATGAATGGCTTACAAGATTACAGTACTTTTTGAGAAAAACAATGGTAAAATGCTCTTCTGCATAAAAAAAAAAGTATTTTTAAAAATGTAGTTTTAAAATAGAAGAAATAAGTGATTAACTGATTTATTCCCCAGTGATTTTTTTTTTTTATTTTTTAATTTTTTGTTTTTTCTTTAAAATACATACTAAACTTTTCTAACAGTACTTTATATAAAGAATGTATTAAAAAAATTAGTTTAATATCTAACATATATATATATATATATATATATATATATATATGCTGAAAAACTTATTGGCAACATTTAATATTATCATATTGACTTCAGATTGTTTTATTAAATTGTAAATAAACTTATTGCGAAAAAAATATTGCCATCAATATCATTTGGGAATTGTTAATTTTGCTACAATAATTATTAAAAATGAGTTTTAATTTAAAATATATTAGTGGATTTATCAAATATATTTAATTAGCTCACTAAATTTCACAATGATTGAAATAATAGTTAATTTTGCTATCCGTATATATGAGTGTTATGATTTTGTAGAACTATTTTGGATTATTACTTGAATTTACACTTTTTTCTTTAAAATATCTAAATTTGGGGATCAAAAAAAAAAAAAAAAAAAAAAGTAAAGTTTAATTATAGTTGACTATTGAGGGAACAGAAGGAAGTAGAAATTTTTCCTTTTCTGTAACCTGTCTATAAATTTTTTTTTATGTCTTTATTATGTCACAACCAAACTTTCTTTTGGGATATATGTCATGTGCCCCTAATTTAAGAATGCTACTCTTGTAAAAGTAACAATTACTTCCATTTGTTACTGACTAAATGATTTCTATTTAGTGTTCTGTAATAGATCAGAATCATTGCATTTTGTAAAAAATTTAATATATTTTTAAAGCCTTTTTTTCTCCAATTAAGGGTTAATCTAAATCTTTTCCCTTACCAATAATGATATCCTTTTAGAAATTTCTTTCAGGTATTCATTTTGAATAAAATCGTTTTTGATTAAACTTTTTACTTTGCATTTTTTTTATTTGGCAAAAGAATTGCTCCCCTTATAAAGCGATAAATTATTTACTTTGCTTATTTATCATTTTCCACTAATATATTTGAAAATAAAAGAAGATTTAAAATATTTAACTTTCCAGCAATTATTAATCAAAAATATGTGCCTCTTAATATTTTATGAAAATTTTATTAAAAATGTGTTAATATCTATTGTTGATTTCTGATTAATAAATTTAAATTCAGTTTTATTCTTCAAATATTGTTTTTAAAAGTAAAAATAAAAATTAAATACAGCTGACATTAGTTATTGATAATTTTAAAGGATATTCTGTATTTGAATATTTAATCTCTTTAAGTAATGAATTTATAAAAAATTTTGCACTTTCAAAATTTGTTAATTAATTTGATTGGGAAAGCATTTATCTTTTGTAAGATTATTAGTATGAATTGTAATGCTGAATTTTTTCTTTGTTTATATTTGATTGAATCAGGACTTTCTTGAATTGATATATTTTTACAGTATTGTTTCAAGATACTTACTAAATTTAGTTTTATTAATTATCATAATAAACATTTTTACACAATTTTAAAAATGTTTAAATTTTAAATAATAAAATTTAACTATTGTTTTGCTAATTATAATTATTTTCTGTTTTAAAGGACTTTGTTGATATCTTGAAAGATTATGTGCCTGATGGTAAACTGGATGTGATGGTAGAAGTCCTTAAAAAGTTCAAGAGCTTTGTAACCCTAACTGTAAGTAAAATTTTAATTCTAATTGTTATGTGAGCCGAAAAAAAGATTTTAAACACATTTAAAAGTAATTTATATCTGTATAGTAATTAATATAATTATATATGTAATGTGAAAATATTTATTTTTGAGCTGTGATTATATTAGCATATTCTATGACTCATATATGAAAATTTTCAAGTTCAGTTATAAAAAAAATCTCTAAATTTCCTTTTGATTAATTTAATGTTTATTTCTGCTAAATTAAATAAATTTTAAAGAATTTGTATTAATTGTCATAATTTTTTAAACAAAATTATTTATAGTTAATATATTTTTTTTAAATCTTGTAGAATTATAAATTGTTATTAAGGAGATATGTTTTTAATGATAATAAGATGTATTCTAAAAATTTAATTTTTGTTGAATCACCAAAGCTTTTCCTTCAAAAATGGCTGCTATTATCTTAATTAAAATAAATCTTGAATTAATTCATTAAATTAATAAGAATTTTTGTTCTTCCTACATTGACTAAATTCAAAATGCTTATTCCAATTATTTCTTTGAATAAATTTTAATTGCATACAGAAATTATAGCTAAACATCATATTTTATTGAAAATGCATTTGTTTATAAGTAATGTTACCATTTTTCATATATTATCATTAAGCAATTAAAATTTTTTACTTTACTTTAACTTCAAATTTTTTGGAAACTAATTAATTTAACCCAAATAGCTTACATTTGAATTTAAAATCTCCATTGTATGAATGATTTAGTTGTCTTTTAGAATTTTCTGTTGCAGTAAATTGTTATTTACTAGGCTTTGCTTCTGAATCCATTTTGTCCCATTTTTTTCATCAATATTAGTATCCCATATAAATACTTTTAATTTCTCAAAATTTTAAATTGTGCTCTGTTAATAAACTGCAACAAAATCATTCATTGTTTACATGGACAAATCAACAAATAACTTAGAGACCTAATAGAGAAAATGTTTACAAGTTTTCAATTTTAAAAAAAGTATTTTTTTAAAAAATATATACTGTTACAGTATAATTTTACGTCGTTTGATAGGGAAAACAGTAAAAATATTCAAATATTATGCTTATAATGCTTAGATAACATTATAGAAAACATTGGTATAATATATAAATTATATTTTATAGCTTTAAATTATTAAATATAAGTATTTCTCTCTCAAAACCTTAAAAAAACATGAGAACCAATAATATAATTATAAAATATATCTTTATTTATTTAAAATCAGTGAAAGAGTATAGGAAGGAAGTGCAGACAAAATAAGTATTGGAAACCATAGAAAAAAGGTCACCTTAATTAGATTTTAAAGTGAAATAAAAATTGATTCTTTGCACTACATAAATTTAATTGCACTAAATATTTAATAGCTTCATGTTTTTTATTATATAGTTATCTAATTACTTTATCTAAGATGTGATTATAAAGTTCTAGTTTTATTTAATATACTTGGTATAATTTTGATAACTCATTAATTTTTTTATAGGGTTCAATTGGAAATCGAGAGTTGAAATCCATTCAAAAAGTGATTCAAATTTTCGAATCCAGCTAACATAGATGGTACAAAAACTGTATGATAAAGACATTATGGTGTTCATGAAAGCCAAGATATGGTTATGTACTGCAGATAAACTTCTAGAATTAGTGACTGAAATTTACTAATCTGTTTAAAATGTGTGACATTCAAACTATGGAAATGCTTTTGATTGACTTTTTAAAAAGTTTTCAAATTGGATTGAAAACAAATATATAATGAAAAAAATTGCAAATACGAATGGTATAAATTAATTTTATTTGATAATATTCGTGAATAATTTTAAAGCAATATATGAAAAGGGTAAATTTAAATTATATTTTAACTTTAAGTAGCCTTTTGGTATATACATATTCTTTTAGTTGATCATAAGGGCTGACAACCAATGGAATTGTTTAGAATAGTAAATTTTTTAGCCAATGATCATGGTTTTTCAATCATATACTAATGCACTTAGCATAAATGTATGCCTTGGTGGATACAATTTCCATGAGATTAAATTATACAAGGTAGTCGGTTCTGTCCGCTCATTTGTATATGGACATCATGATGGTGAAGTTCGATGTTACCTTTGCTGGAAGAATTGAAGCCAGCATTCATATTAAGATTGTGCCTACGCAAAACTTCATGAATTGAAGGATTTAGTTTTGTTAAGAATTTGAATGATATGGTATATCAACCAAATTTATTACTCACGAAGTATTCATCACTAATAAGTAATTATGCTATTAAAATAAGCAATGCACTTTCATTTTTTATTTTTTCTCAGCTTTTACGCACTCATCTTTTATAAGTTTATTTTGATTTAACTATAATGGCATTGCAGTACTTGTATTATGCCAATCACTCCATGTTTGTATGTGTGTGTGTGTTTGTATGTATTTTATAGCATATTGAAAATTGCACCTGATGTTTCACTGCAGTAGCCCAAAGATTTGCTTTTTCATCTTGTACAAAGTGAAGCATTCATTTATGTGGACTTGTTGAATTTTATATTGTGTTACATAATAAAAAAATGTTAATTTGTGATATTCATTTGTTGAATTAAAAATTTTGTGACTGTCTCCTATTCCTAAACTTGTTTTTAATGGATGTTTATTATCTTACTATTTAATGTATGCTTGAATTTTCCCAGATTGTTAACACTTTTTCATGTTAGAAATATAAATATCTGTATTTATCTGTTATACTGTTGCTGATTTGAAATTTTGTAAATTGCTGCATTACCTTTGTCTATACTTATTTAAAATGTTTTATTTCGAATATATTTTGGCTTAAAATTCAGATGCATGTCAAGAAATGTTACATTTTTCTCTGGCTTGTGAAGTTTATCATTTAGTGACGTCTTATTATTTAAAACAAGTATTTGAGCGCTGTACTACAGTTGTAAATATTTAAAAAATTTTATGGATAAATTTGTCCTTATTGTAATTTTGGATTTTAATTGAAATTGAACAGATTTGTATTTGACGAATATGTAACTTATATGAACATTAAATGGGTAATAAATTTATTTTAAAATACTAATGCTATTATTTTATTTTTATGAAATACTGATATTAAGAATTATGCCGATATTTATGACTCCATTTAAATTAATTGAAAATATATTATCTTAATGAAACACCTAGCACAGTCTTAATTGACATAATATAGTTAACCATTGAATAAAAATTTTCCTGTTAAGTTTTCAAATTTAATACATTACTTATTAGATTTATATACTTATTTTTACCTGTGGTTAATTTTGTACAAAAGTTATGCTTATTAATTTGTGTATTTATACTTAAACAACACCACGTATCAAATTATTGACAGACAGGTTCAAAGGTATATACATCATCTGTCCATTCTGGAAAAAAAAAATATTAATTAAAAACCTTATAAAGATAATTAAAAAATTTTAAAAATCTCTTTAGGATATTTATATTTTCAATTTTTAAATTAAAAAGATAATTCATGCAAAACGAGAAGTGTCTTAAAAAAGCTTATATAGAATTAGTAAGGAACTTATGTCAAATATAATGCAAAATAAAACAAAAATGTAGACTTTAGAAAAGGTAAAGTATTGCAAATAAATCTTATTAATCATTGCAAATATTTGCTTATAATGTAAAAATTCACACAAATAATTTTTAACACAATAAAAAAATGATTGTATATATTTGCGTTCATTTATAATTTAATTTTATAAAACTAATAAGTATGTAAATTTTTCAGAATTCATAGAAACCACAAAATGTTTTGTAAATGGGGGAAAAAAATTGTGTGATATATATGTATAATATAAAAATAAAACTTATGATATTTTAGCCATAGTTTTATCTTTTTTTCAAATTTAAAAACGATCGTTAAGGCTATTTAATTGATTCTGTTTTTCTTTATATATATATATATATATACTATTCAATTATAAACACACCTTGCATTGTTTTTAAGCAAAGTTAATAAGCATTTTAATTTTGAGCACAATTTCAATTACAACACAAAATTTCTACGTTATCACTACATCATCAATAATATTTTTCATAGATAATTCTGTACATCTAAAAACCAATTATCCACATTTAAAAAAGAAATTTAACATAATTCTTTGATTAGAACTTTATCATGATCGAAGTGAAACATCTACTTTTAGTTTTAGCATTTTTTATTATTTCATTTAAAATTAACAATTTGTCAATTTTGACTTTAAACAAGAGAATTTTTTCAAAAGCTTTGTAAGAGAAGAAAATAAAGTACTTCAATAATATTTTGGAAAATTAATTATATTCAAAACAAATAATTAATTTGTATGCACACAAATTTAGAATTAAAAAAAAATGAAGTAATTATTTAAGTTAGAAAATTGATTTAAATTATGCTTCAAGAAATTCTGGTTCATGTAAGTAATCTTCCTGAAATTTTATACCATTTCAAAATGTATCAATGTTACATCATCAATTAACAATCAACATTTTGTTTTAAAACAAATTTTTAAATATATTAGACTTTTTTTTTCTTTATGTGCATCCTGGGATGCAATGTGAAATTTATTATAAATAAAAAATCTTGCATTTTTATTTAATATAATCTATAGAAATAAAATCATTTAATACTTCCAATTTAAAAGATATGGTTATGCATGAATATATTAAAAGGAAATCTTTTTGACAGTTTTTTTTTTTAATGAAATATAGAAATAAGACCAATAACAGCATTTTTAAAAAATTTAAACATTTTATTTCAACGAACTATATTCTAGCCATATAGATAATATTGAAATCATTTCTGCAATTTGTATTTGACTAGAATCTATTTTTTGAGTTATATTTCCAAACTTTGCTATGACTGCTTTTTCTGGCTCCGAAATAATATTCTGCACCTATAATAATCAAATAAAATCATGAAATATATGAACGTAAATGAGAATTCATATTTAGATATCATATATTTATTAATTTTAGAAATTGTTAACTAGCTAATTTATAGATTTTACACAATTTCTTTAAAAAGCAATATTTATTTATATTTTGATAAAAAACAAATTTATACAGTTAATTTAATATATTTTATTTATTTTCAATGCAAAAAAGATAGTTTGTTAAAAATAATAAATATCAATAATTAGTTATTTAAATAGACATGGACAGAGGAAATGCACACAAGAATACACACAAGGAAGTTTTTATAAAAAAAATTGAAAAGTTTACAGGCAAGCTTAGCCTCAGATAATAAAATGAAAAATTTAGTTTTAAGATAATGAAATTGTATTATTCAGTTCATCTTAATAAAATTGTGTGAATCTCTTATAAATAACAAAATTTGTGATTAATAAAATAGCCTAATATAAAATATTTATATCAGTCATAAATATTTTTTGTTATAATGCAATTTTCTTCCTAAATTAATTAAACTCTATCAAAAAATATTATAGAAATAAAATTCTACATAAAATGAATATTTTTTTTCTAGGATAATATTTCAAAGCAATTTTAAAATCACAACAACTGAAGACAATTTAAAATCAATAAAAGCAAATTAGTTATAGACTAGGAAATATAAATAAAAAATAAGATGCTAATAGTTAAATAACTACTTAGTTTTGGTTTAGATTCATTTTAGGGCCACTTGTTTTTGCACAAGATGGCGAACTAGATTAATATCAAAAACTTAAAAACATAATTTATCTATTGAACTGAAGTCTAGTGATTATGCATTCAGCTAACAGCTTATAGAAGCAAAGTAGAAGTTGAAATTAGAGCAGTTAAGTATAAATTACTGGTTAAAAAATGTTGAATAATAATCATTTTCAATATTAATGCTTTATATTTGCAGTAATTTTGCATGCTAGAGAGTATTTAAAATTGTGGAAAAAATGAAACGAAATTTGATCAAATTTTTATACAGAAACTTTGGAGTATGTTCGCAATCTACTATTGTATTAATTCCTATTTTTTTTAATCTATAAAATTTTGATTTAATAGAAAACTTTTAAATTGACTTGTAATTGGGACATAAATCTATAGAATCAATTATTAAACTTCATAAAATAATCAGACTAGTCAATCATTTTATTTTCAATTTAAAATTGACATGATCATAATTGTTTCAATCAAATACATTATAAAATTGTATTACTACTCTTGACAGGATTATTTCAATGTTAGCATGAATGATTTGCAATGAAAAGTCTATTGAATAAACTCATCATCCTCGCTAAAAAAGGCCATCGATAATGTGCATTATTGAAGTAACGTGGATAGTTATTAAAAAATAACTTTTTTAAGAGCTAATAGTCTAATCTGAGGATAATTCAAATGTACAATTTAAGTGCACAAAATTCACAATTATTTTTCATTCTACAGAGATCACTAACAATGATCAAGGCTGTTAAATTTTATGTATAATATTAATAAAATAATCAATAGTTTTTTTTAAAAATTAACTCATGTGTTTTATAATTTTCTTTTGAGTGTCAAATTTAAATAGGTCCTTAAATGAAATACAAAAATTAATAGCATTTAACAATCAAACACCAGATTAGACACTTACTAATTAATTGATAATACATACAATAAATTTAAATAATTTATGATTAGTTTATTTTTTACCTCTTGAATTTGTTCTTCATCAGCTCCGTTTTGTTTCAGGGAAGCTACAATTGCATCGATTCTTTGATTTTTTTCTAGAAGTCTTTTATTTTCTTGATATTGCATCTCACTACAGTTAATAAGATTAAATAAAGCTTTATAACATCTTTCTAATAACATCCGACAAACCTATAAAAATAAAGAAATTTATCATTATATTTCTGTACACACATTAATTAAAAGTTTATTAATTTTTAATTAAAGCCACAAAGAATGCAAAAAATAAAAGGAAAACAATTTAAATACATAGGTCATTCACATTAAGAAAAATATGTAAGAAAACCAATAGATAATATTATTTTATTTCCAGGCATTTTCTCCTAAAAACTAGAAAAGTGAGGAGAAAACTGCAATTTGTTTTAAAATTAAACAGCCAAATGACAAAAAAAAAAAGCCTATTTTTTGCTAAATATATAATTTTTTATGCATACTTTTAAATTATAAAGAATGATAAAAGAATATGGATAAAATACAATTTATTGCCCTATTTCACTTAATATATAAATACAAAAAGTTTTTTTTGCATTAATTTTGTTTTTTATTTTATATTATTTTAAATGGTATTACATTAACTGATATTTTGCACTTTTTATGATATTGTGTACTTTTGTGCACAATATCATTAATTTTATAAAAATAAAAAGAAAATATACATTTTTCTCAGCCTTGCAAATAATAAATAGCGCATAGGACTTTGTGTGAATGCTTGTTCGCACAACTACTATATACAGATGCTTAGATTTTTGATGAGTTTTCCAAAATGATCATATGAATAAACCATTCTTTAAAAACATTTTGAGAAACTGAATATCAATAAAATACCAAATGCTGTATTTAAAAATAAAATGTAGCAAGTTAACAATGAGTAAATGGGTTTCAGCACTGATATAACTTAAAATTAAAAAAGAAAATTTCTATTAATATATCATTAATTTAGGATTAAAAATCACAATAAGCAGAAGATCAAGGTATCAAACTGAGGTATTAAAATAACTGTAAATGGTATAATGCTTGATGACAATTATAAATGTTAGGTTAGCATTCTAATAATAAATTCTGCCTGTAATATATAGAAAATGTAAAAAGAAAATAGATTTTTACTACAAAATTTTAAGAGTCTATTTAACATTGTAGATAGCTTAACAGCTGAAAGATGTAAAGTTTTTCCAACCCACAAAATTTTACTCTCTAGAAAGACTTTTCGACAGACAAAGGGCTATATTTTTGTATCAAAGGGCAACAATCCAGAACTCTCTTCTCCCATCATTCTAACAATATGCACATAGAAAATTTAACAATTTATGACCTTACACATAGAAAAAGTGGTCTAATTCATAAATAATATAAAGTCACATATTTCTTTATTTTAATCCATATATCCTACTTTCTGCAACATACAATAATTTCGAATATTGAATTCAAATAGTTTTTATAAGTACCTTTAGTATTCTTATTTTTGAGGAACCTCTATAAATAATTAATAGATTATTAAGTATAGTAAACTGTAGGGAAACTTTCAATGAACCCATTAACTTATTTTAAAATAAAATACATACTTTATAAAACAATTGATCTCTCTCTCTCTCTGTATATATATATATATATATATATATATATATATATATATATATATATTTCCCCAATGTATGAAATAACATTCTGAATTTTCAATATATAAAAATAAAATTTTAAGATATTTTTTTAATTTTAAAAACTATTAACCTTTAAAAATGTAGATTTGTTCAAAAAGATTTTGCTGATGCACAAAATAGTTTATAGAGACAAATTTAATTTTGTGTATTTTGAATAATGAATTAGATTTTTTATCCGGAAATTAGGCAAAACAAGAGCTTGATGAGTTTCAGTTAAAATTGCATTTGAGAGGGTTAAATTAGTTTAGTTAAATAATATTAAATCAATACTAAATATTATTTAATTTTAATACCTTTTCTTACTGCATTATCAAACTATTAGTAGCACCTTAGTGTTAAGATATACTAAAAAACATAAATAAATCAGTTATATTTATTTATGTTTATTTTAATATAAGTTACTTTCATATTAATATTATATTCATATTAAATTAGTTATATTTATTTTAATAAAATACATGAGCAAGAGGTTGTACTTTAATTGAAAGATAAACTGATGAAATAAAATGTTTTGTTTGTAAGCCAAACACACAGTTTTCTAATAGTTAAAGAAATATTACTTTAAAATTCTTAATAATTCTTGGAATTTCTAATAGTTTTTTCTATTATAAATAAACATACATATCAAACAAAATATTGGAATATTAAAATGGGATTAAATTAATGAAATTTAAGATGGATTTCTATTTTTCTTAGTAAACACATTATAGTATATTTTTAGGTTAACAAATACCATGAAGTATCAGGTAAAATTAATTTCAAAATGAGCACTCTGTTAGAACATTGGCTGCACAGAAATTTATGTTTTTAAACTGAACTTAAAATACATTTTTATAAACATGTGAGTAATAGTAAGTGGAGAGGAATTTTCTATTCAACCAAGTGATTAGTAGGTTAAGTCTCACAAGTAATTATTAAAAGATGAAATTGACACCTAAACTTGTTGCTTAGGCTATAATAATGGAAAATGTTATTCCATGTATCTATTTAATGTGCAAGGACCTTTTCAACACAACAATCTCTAGTGATTTATATAATCCCTTTTTTTATAGAAAGATTCAGCACAATTTATTCTATTAATGGAGTTCTGAAACTAAGTCATAAATAATATTGTAAAGGAGTTCAAGGTCATCACTCCAAGTACATAAGAACTAACCTCAAGCCAATATACCTCTTGTGGCTATAATAAATTATTTTGGCAACAAAAATATTATGAATTTACACTTACTTGAATCATATCAATTAGAAGAAGGTAAATTGATTGTCCATACATAATATCTGATCCTTTAGATACATCCTATTAAATGAAAAATAAAACTATGATTTCTCTACAAAATAAAAATTGTAACTAAAGTCATGTATTACATAAATTATAAAGCAATAAATATTTTCCTACCTACAGTAAATGATCATTGATACGAATGTGTAGGGACCGGTAAAATAATTCTTAAAATCAAAAGTATGTAATATAGAAAAATAATTAAATCATAAAACTATTTTTTTTACTTCCCTGCTCTCAGTTTATAAATTGACATTACCTCTTTATAATAACTAATATTTAAAAAAATTGCTACACAAGAAACATGCAAAATAAAATTTATAAATAAAAACAATTCTTTGATTTTATCGAGGAAAAATATAGTTTTGAAATAGAAAAAGCAAATTATACATTTTCTATTTTAAAATTGCATTTTTTTTTTCAATGCATAAAAGCATTTAACTATTCTTTTTCTAAAAAATTACCTTAATTTTATAAGCCCTTTTTAATTCTCCTTTATCATTTTCTCAATAATTTAATCATCAAATAATTCTTGTGAACAAATTTCAGAAACTAAATTATCATAGTGTTTATGGGATCCTATTAGGGACCAACCCCTCGTTTGTAAATTAGAGTTTTACAAAATCGAGCATCTAATGTATTATTAATCATTCAATGAACTAAAAAATTAAAAAATTGTAATTATATTCTAATAACATTTAGCTACAATGGTGTCATAATTTGACAAATTTAAATCTCTTGCAGTTAAAAAATATTTTTAAAATATTAAATTTCCACAAAAAAAAAAAAAAAAAAAAAAAAAATTCTTTTGGAATGTATTGAATGAGATTAATTTTCAAAGGTGAAAAAGTAATTTTAAACAAAATCCAAATAAAACTTTTAGATATTTTAACAAATGAAGTTTTAAAGATACTTTTTATAACAATTGCATTATATCATAAGACATATTTGAGTGAAAATTTCACTACATTAACAACGAAAATTCAATGCTCTATTTAGTAATACATGCAAAAATGAGGCAATTTATTCCAGATTAGACTTTTGTACTAGCTAGAATTCAAAATATAGAATCAGTTTTGATTAGATTTATGAATTTCATAAACAAAATAAATTTTGATTATTACAATAATTTATGCATCAGCAACTCAATGTTTATTTATTATGAATTATTTATTTAATTTTCTCATTAATTTAAAATAATCTATTCAGCTGATGATACAACAAACTTCACATGCAGATTTGCTTCATTTTAGAACTATATGAATGAAATATAGGTGATGTTAAAAATTTAGTCTTAAAACATATTTGTAAGAAAAAGGATTTAATATTTAAGCATGTTCAAATAATGAATTTGATAAGTAAACAGGCACTAAACAAATTTTTTTACAATCCAAATAGAAAAGTGCATACAATTTGAGAAATTTAACAGATTTTATTGCTATTATATCATTTTAAAAAGTCTATTCAAGAAGTACACAATAGGCTAAAAGTATTGATTTCAGTTTTATTTAAAAATAGGAAACTTCTTTTAATTTTAAAATCTGTTCATATGCTGAATTTGATATGCAAGTAGCTATTTAGGAAACATTCTTGTTGAACTGATGTAAAGCCATTACTTTAAAATCAATTAATGTTCAAATTATTATCTATAATCTAAAGTTATTTTGCAAGTTTCTAAGAAAGTGCTTTCACAAACTTTGGGATACTGCAGTTCTATTATGAATATTTTGAAAAGGTGCTCATAAATAAATTTTTATGAAAAAAATTTATATTACAGATACATACTTGAGATAAAATAAAATTTTCTTCAAACATTTTATAAATGTATTCTTTTGTATCCCTAGGATGGAGTAATGCAAGCTCTTCAATGTGTTTTGGTTCTAAAGCCTTTTTATCCAATAAAATCCTAGAAAACAAAATGTATTGTTTAAAATAAACTGTATAGAAAGAATTCAAATAAAAATATAACGTTATTTTGCAAATGAATTACTTAACTATAAAAAAGTAAATAAAAATACTTAAGTTTAGTAGCATATAAAAATTAAAATTGCCCATGTTTTAGTGAATAATTAGAATATTGCTATTCATTTATTTTACGGTATTTAATTTATTAGTAATTTTATAAACTATTATACATAACTTATGAAATATTTGAGACTTAAAGAAATATTACATTAATGACTGAAGGAACTACAAATTTTTGAATTAAAAAAAGTAGTAGTCAAAGTATCTGAATATATTAAAAGAAACATTTAATTCTATTCAAAGAATCTTTAATGATTCATATATAAAATTTATGAATATATAAAAACAGTATTTTTTTATTAAGTTAATTTCAATTAAAGATAAAATAAAAGAAAAATTCCTGAGAAAAAATTGAAATGGGTAAGTGGAAATATTTTTTAAAATTGTAAGGATGCTATAATTACAGTAAAATATTTTAACATAATATTTATAATAAGATATATACTTGAAATTATACTTGGCTGAAATTTAATATATTTGAACAAAAATTTGAAAATCTAATGAATGATTTCACATAATATAAGATTTTTTATTTTATTTTTTCATTTTAACAAACAAATTAACAGTCTAAAATTTTCATGACTAGAAATTTAATAAAAAGATAATATAAATTTGATATTACATAATTTATTTTACTTAGTAGGGTTATGTATGAAAAATTATTTAAAAAGTAAAAATGTCAGGTTTATTAAATTTTAAAATTTCTAATTTACTAAAAATGACGAAATATTTATTTTAATATTATTTTTTCAATTTTTACTCAATTATTTTGCTCACTATTAAGAGAAAATTGTGTTAGTGTTAATATAACTACATTCATTTTTTTTATTAAGCATATTAATCTTATTATAGAAGAATGCCAAATTTGAAGAATTTTGAAAAATGAAAGCATAATTTAAGATTTATGTCATTTCTTGTTTATATAAGAACACAATGAAAATATAGCAACATATTTTAATACAATTAAAACGTAAATTTATAATGAGAAGTTTTAAATGTAAAAATGATAATAAAAAAACATATCATAACAAAATAGCTATTGTAATTCAATGAATGGACTTTTAAAATATATTTATCACTTTATAGCTGATAAATATATTTTAATATTGTATTCTTTACATCTTAACATATTCTTGCTAAATGTATTTTTAAATAAAAATTTCTTTTAATCAAACTATCATATATTTTAAAATAAATCAACCTACATGGATGATCATTTTGATCAATGTATGAAATTTTGGTATTTAATCGAAAATGTGGTTGCCCAATATTATATTAACTATCAAGTTCACAATTTTAATATATTTATGTAATAAAAATTTATAATGAATGTGATAAATTAATATTTTTATAATTATGTATAATACTTTTCATTTCTTCACCCTATGATTGCTATAGTTGAAAATAAATTGATTATTATATTTTTATAAGACAAATACTTAATAAAAATTTAAAAATATTACATCTCTGAATTGTATATTTTTCTCCTTTTTTAGGTTAAACAATTTTTTGCCAAAGCCTGCTCTCTTTTAAAGATTTATAATATTAATTCAAACAATCTTACTTAAAAAATAATGTTTTTTTTTGTAAAAAATAAAAAAGTATAATATATCACTAAATGTACACATAGAATTTAAAATGCAATTTTAAAGCATTGGGTTTTTAGTTATAGCAAATAAGACAAATTAATTTAAATGTATGTAAAATACCACTCAAGGATAAAATTTTGTGTTTTTTTAACATTTGAGAATATTTAAAAAATTAAAATTATTTTGATATGTTATGAAATGAACACTAACCGAAATATTCTGGCACATTTTGAGCCAAATCTGTCTTGTACAACAGCAGTTGCAATAGCTTCAACCAAATTCTTCAAAATTTTTGAAATATTGACAACATACATGCCATTTCCTCGATCATCTTCTTTAGATATAAAACTGTTCTCATCCTCAGAAAGAATAGAGAGATAACCATCTAAATCCTATAAGACAAAGGCGAATAAAACTGTATTTTAAACAGTATCATTTTGAATAAACTTTAAATAATTTGAGTAAAATTAAATCTTTAAATTCAAAATACTGTTACAAACAATAGTTACAGTGAAAAAAGTTACATTGCTCACACTACTCAACATAATTTGAAACTATTAACAATATTATTCTGACAATTTTTATCTGTGCATACATAAATAAAAAACATTCAGCTAGTGATGTTTTGATTAAAAGTAAATTTAAGAAAGTTTTATTTCAATTGTGAATAATAATTTAAAGCAATATTATTATGAATGTTGCTTGAACATTATTGTGTCTTTTATTGGTGTACACAGAAATAAAAATATTTAAAATACTGTTGTTTTTTTATTAAGAATATAATTTTAATTAAAACAAACAGAAAACAAATTATAATTTTTTTTTTATAAAATTGGTTGGAAAATTTACCTTATATTAAAATTTTTAATGAAAATAATAGTCACATTGCAATAGGTATTTCTATACATAAAATGTCATTCATTAATATCATATTTTAGAAACTTGAGATTTATTTGTAAATATTATTACTTTGCATTTTTCACATAATATTGTGAAATATTTAATGTAACATTTTGAAACTGTTTTATATTTCTCCATTGTCACTTAATTCTGCACACACAATTCCATTAAATTCAAATTTCTTGAAAAGGTAGTTTAAAAATAGATGAGTTTACAAAGAATGAGTTTAAATGAATATTTGTGTTATAAGAGCACATGAGTGTTATAAAATGTTCAGTATTTCAATTTAAACAAAGTAATAATTGATTAAAATTGCTTTCCACAGAATTAATTTCATAAAAAGAAATTTTTATTAGAAACTAAATAAATGATTATCTTTTAGTTACCCTAGAATTGAATGAGGCTGATTCCAAAAGTTTTAATATGTCATAATATTGTACTCCCGCACTGGATGAAGATAGACTGTGATATTTTTGGTCAGACAAAAGTAATATTGCTTTGACAACTTCTGCTGCTTTTTCACCATGAGCATTAACACAAGCAGTAATGATAGCTTCATTTCTAAATAAAAGAAACAAAATATGCATAAAACATATTTTGATACTCAATCAAGAATTGAGACAATAATTCTTGATAATGAATTTTAAGCAGCATTTACTCTTACAAGAAATTGTTTGTAAGTATACATAATCATCTTTAACATACTAAAATATCCTAAAAAATAGCTAAATCATAATAATAATTTTTATAACTTATGATAAAAATACAGTGAAATTTAACAGCACTAAAGCAATTAAATTTCTATAATTAACATTAATAATCTACATTTTAAAATTGTACCAAAATATAAAATAATTTATATTATATGATTATAGAAAATCATTTTTGAAAGTGATTATAAATTTTAAAAAGATAATTTTAAAATATTATAAACAAAACTTTAATTTTTTGTTTAATTCTATATAAAATACTTTAAATAACTTACAATATTAGCACAAACATTTAAAAAATTTCATTTTAAAACTAAAATATTCTTCTTACAATAAATTTATGAATGTTATTATATAGTTTATTAGTAATATACAAAAATAAATTAAGCAAACCCATACCTAAAATATTCTTTAAACCTGTTAAAATTTATTCTCCAATATATTCCTGCATCCGGGAATTCAATTTTTTGCCTTTTTGCTTGCTGATCTTCTGAATCATTTGGCTCTAATAGATATAACTTTATCTAAAACCAATTAAACAATTAGAAAAACAAATATTTCATTTAAAATCATCATATTACACATCAATAAGACATTCAAAATGGTGTTACTTAATTAAATTAAAACGTTCAAAAGTGGATGCTTAAAAAATAACAACTACACTTTTAAAAGAGTTCAGAATATTGCCTTAAGTGAAAAATACAACTGAATTTAAACAAATGGATATAAAAACATACTTATGATGCCCTTTAATTCATTTGAGTTTCATCAAATATCCAAGAGTGGAGTACAGAAGAATAATACAGATACATAAATTTTTTAATAAATTAAAATACTATTGTTGTTTTATATGCACGAACTTTTGTATACATTTATTAAACCAATTTCCTTCAATCCAATTACTTCTATTTGGAGAGAGTTATTATTAAAAAAACGAATAAATTAAACTGAAAAACCAAATAAAAATTTTTGAATATTTAGACATTTTTTTTAAAGCACAAATGCTAAATTAATGTAAGATGAAAATTTAGACATCCAATTTCAGAAAATTGTGATAATTAGAAATATTTCAGTATTTTGAAATAAAAAGATGATAAATTTTCTTTCACAATTCATAAAAATTAACTTTCATGAAAAATCTTTAAGAATTTGTTAACAAAAAGAATAGATACTTTTGAATAAATGGATGAATGGAAATTATCCATAAAAATGACATAACAACGAAATATTTTTTATATTTAATGAACAAGAGAAAAGATGCTCATTAACTTAAAGTGCCAATCAAAATAAAACTGATGGTACTTGACAACTTTATAATACAAATTGATGTCAGAAATTTTGAATGAATGGCTAAAGATTTTTGCTCTTTTACATTATAAATGACAATTCAAAATAAATATTGACCAATAAAATTAAAACTTTAATTTTTACTTAAAAATTATTTTGCAAAAAACTCAGATATTTATATTTTAATTTAAATTGTAGTATTTTTCTATTACTAATTTTTATCGTAGTAGAAAATATCCATCTTTGAATAAACAAAAGTAGTTCTTAATAGAATAACATTTTGAAAGCTTAAAACTTTTTGTTCGATTTATTTATTATCTATTTTTTACTGAAGCTTCACTTAACTTTATAGATTTATTAAAATTTTTTATTATTTGGCAAAATATGTAAATAGTATTTTAATAGTTATTTTATTTTTTATATTTTAAAAATTCATTTTCATTATATATTTAAAAATAAACATTTGTTTTAATTTTTTTGTTAACTTTTAATAATTAGCAGTCAGTCTAATTTTATTGCTCCACAAAAATCATGCTAAGTTCAATTATATTTTATTTACATAATTAATTAATGAATTAACATTGTGTTCTTTACAAAATACATTACTACAATCACAATGTTAAATGATAAAACAATGTCCAGTTAAAATATTTATATTCTTAATTAATGGATGGTCTTGTATTTTCATGGTGATCTTGTATTATCAACAATTATGGTCTTGTATTATCAACAATTTTAAATTCATACAGAAACTTAAAAATGTTGCATCCTTTCAAGAGCAATAAATATAATTAATCCATGAATACATTCTGTTTAGTTGAATAAATGAGTAAATAATGTTAAAAATTGATGTTAATAAAATTTTGTCTAAATTCAAGATAAATTCTGATAATTATGAAATTACCAGATCCTTTTGACTTGTTTATAAAAATTAAAAAAAACTTATTTTACTATAAACAAGGGAATATCAGTTATGTAAAATTTTAGAAGTGCAACAGAAGTGATATCAATAAGTAAACTTTCAACAGTCAAGATGAAGATATTTTTGAGCAAAAAGTCATATTTTAAAACTTTTGCTTCTTAGAACAGATAAGACATTTAGAAAATTAATAAATATTATATAAACTTAATTATACTTTTTTTTCAAATTTAAAAATCATTATTAAAACAATAGTATGAAAACTTTTGCATCAGAAAATAAAGTTTTACATAATTAAATACATGATTTACATGATGATTATTTCCATGATTGTTACAATTAACACAAGTTATAGAAGAATAAATCAAAAAGAAAATAGCTGACATTTTTTTCCTCCTTATATTATAAATTTTAACCATATTAATAAAATTAGAATTAAAATTTTTTAATATATGCATTGCACTTAAATAAATAGAATTTTAAATGTATTAAAGTTTATAGAAATATTATCATTCTAAATAAGGAATATTATTTTATTGCATAGTAATTTATGTACAATTAATTATAAGCTAATTTTTAATGATTTTTTTTTTTTTTTTTTTTTACTTAATGTAGATGAAACAGTTTTGTTGAATAAATAAATGAAGCTTTGTTAAGCTTTTCAAAATTAATTTGATTAATAAATTATTTATGTTTGCCAATAAAGATATTTAATATATAACAATGTTTTATGTTTATCACACAAACCTCAAAAGAAAGAAAAAAACTATTTATTTTTTAAAAATGTAACAAAACGATAGAACCCATAACAATAATTTTAGAAATGCATGTATATACACATTATAAAATTAATGACATATACTTCTGGCACATTAAACTTCTCAGCATCAGCTATTGAAAGATTGGGTACTCGTTCATTTTCTGAAGAATGAGAATAAGGACACCGAATTACATAATGATTGTTAATAAGCAATCTGAATTTTTCAAAAATCTTCTGAGATGAGTACTCTAAAAAAAAAAGAGAGAATATTTATTAAAGCAATCAAACAAATATATTAATTAATATTTTATTCTAATATATTCTATGTAATGCAATTAATGACTTTTCACTTTAATTGATTATGTACATTAATAATAAATGTAAATATTTGATTTATTTTATTGGAATAAATGCTTGTTATTCAACAGACAATTTTTACACATAAGGACTAATTAGACCAGGGCCTATAGCTTCAAGTAGAAACTGAGCCACTAAAAACATGACCAGGTGGGAATCAAACCCACAAACTGATAAACTAGAAGCAAGAATACTAACCACATAATATATTGTTAAATATAGTTAATATTCTCAAATATTAACTATATTTGAGAATATTAACTAAATTTGAGCAGCAAATTTTGTTCCTCAATGAAATATACCAATATTTCTAAATTAGCATTTCTTTCTCTCTCTTATCCTAAGATGAAGAATTCTAATAGAAATGTTAATGATGAAAACAAAAATTCAAAGATCATAGAAAAAAGTATCCTCCCAAGCTTTGAAACCGATATTTTTAATATTCAGAGTGTGATGCATCAACAAAATGTAGTATTATTCATAAATTAAATTATGAACATAGTTATCAAACTAAAAATTTAATTAATTAAAATGTTTTTTATAATTGATAGTTTAAGGAATTCACCGAAGAAAAATTTATCTTCTAAATATAGCAACACTTTAAATTTTAGCTATCCTAATTAGGTACGAGCTGGGAATAAAGAAAAACTTATCAACGTTTAACTCTATTTTGTAGAAGAACCTACCAACAAAATTGAAGTTTAAATCTATTTTCAAGATCAATCAAAAAATAAATCAAAATTTAAATCTACTTTGTAAGAAAAACCTACCAACTCCTGTAGTTTCCTTTGCTTCTTGAATTCGTTCTATCACTCTATGAATAGCTTCACTCATTGTTAGTTTTCCATTATTAAGAATTTCCTCAACAAGCAAATCTGCTGGATCACCATAGCTAGAATATAAAAAGAGTTAACAGAAAAAAATTATTTCTCAGAATGCGTACATATTAATAGAATATTTAATACTCAGGCAACAATAAAAATACAAAGTTTTTAAGACAAGTATTTAAGGGACTTTGTTCAGTTATTTATTTAATAATAACAAAAAAACAAAAACTCATGGATATTCAAAAGAGCACTGTTTCCTAATGCATAATTTTAATTTTGCGTAATTGGATGTAATAGTAAACGCCTGTACAATGTACCGATTGAAATTTTTTTCAAACATTATATTCTACGATGAAAATTAAAAATCTAATAATTTAAGTAATAAATTGATTTAAAATTAATTGTTTTATTTGTATATATAATGATTTAAAATA
>JAPDSC010164586.1:31262-67413 GCA_026290005.1 Latrodectus geometricus
ATAAATTTATAGTTTACCCTTATTCTAAATAACAAAACAGAATTCTGTATCTTTTTTTATTTATGTTTAATATGAGTTAAAATAATTAAAATTTTAAATAAATCACTAATTTTTATGCTTATGTGTGTATTTTTTAAGTCATTAAAAGAGAAGTTCAAGAAATTGACATTTTTCTAATCTATTCTTTATAAAGAATGAATAAATTTCTAAATAAATTATAATAAAAAAATTGAATAAGTTTAAATTTTTAAATAAATTCTAAATGAAATGATTACAATATCTAATAATTACCATATTATACTAATTAAAACAATAAAATTGAGAAGAATTCATTAAGATTATGAATATAATAACCTGCATATGTAAATATTGATGCTCTCAATATTTAAAAATTTCATAAGTCAAAAAAAATTATTATAATAAAAGTTATTGAATGCTCTACTAAATAACCTATTATTCAATCACAGGTAGCAAATATTTTCTCATAAACATGCCAGAAATTCATATATTGGACTTCAAAACTTTGATAATATGTAAAATTATATTGAAATCTTACTGTGGAAAGTAAGAAAATTAAAATACAAAATTTAATATAGAATAAGTCAAATGAAAACATATATACACTTATATATCATTATGTATATTAGTATTTTTATTTCTCATTTTTTATACAAAATTAAATTCAAAATTCAAAAATTTGTTATGCATTAATTAACATGCTACTAATCATTTAAAATGTTACAGTAATACGAAAGATAAATAAGAAAATAATATTCATCACAGGAATACAATTTATAAGGGGGAAAAACATGAGAATGTGGCTATTAGTTAAAGCTTATAATACATAGCATGTAGAAATGTATATGCCAGAAAAGTCACTTTTGGTAATAACAGCTGTTTACTTAAGCATTAAATCAAATATTTTTCAATATTAACAATCCGTTAAGAAAATTAATTACCCATATCGGCATGAAAAAACTATTAACATGACTTCTCAAACATATAAGCACAATAAAATCGAGCATTTTCTGAATCAAGGAAAGACAAGATATTCTTAAACATTGGTATTTTTAATATTGGTAACCATAAAATAGGGAACATAGCTTTATAAATTAGGTATAAAAAGATAGTTTCTTAAACTTAACTTCTTGACAAATTTAGATGTATCAAAGACAATTTTAGATGTATTCTTAATAAAAATTGTACTATCACTCAAATATATGGTAAACATGGAAGCATATAAATTCATCACTTAGCCTTTTCATACATAAATAACAATGCAATACGTAAAGCAGGTATTTTCACATGAAGATGTGGTAATGAATCTTTACCCATGACCATGATTAAATATAATATTGTTGGTAAATCCATCATCTCTGCAGTTTCAAAGATAGGTACAGATTGACATTAATGAAACTATAGACATTGCGTTAAGTGTAATTTAGTTACAATGACATGAATTGAATTTCCTGCATGTTGATATTTTGAGAAAAAAAAAATTATGTTGCTGTATAAAACCATCATCCTAAAGCAATTTCAATGATGAACATTGAATAATAAGAGATTTCATGATTTAAATTATAAATTTACAAGGTAAAGTGAAGTTGATTTATTAGTCTAATACACAAAACAGTACTATTTTAATCAAACTTTTATGAATGAGTATTTTCACAAAACAAAAAATTTTTTAAGAAAAATTAGAATGGAAATTAAAATAAAATCTATAGTTCTTATAATGTTAGAGATTTATAAAATTTATTGACTTAAAATTTTCTGATAATTTGTTTAATTATAACTTAATTTAAAAACATCATTTCTATAATTTAAATAGCTGCAAAAATTAAAAAATTATAAAGCTAAAGCACATATTTAAAAAGTTAACTAAAATAATTAAACATGGTTTAGAAATTTAAATTTCAGATATTACTGCTAATTATGTAAGGAAATAAACTTCTAGTTCAATCACTACTTGATAAAAAATAAAATATTCAAAAATATATTAAAACTATTTGATAAATACTAATATTGTTCAAACTTATTATATTATCTTTACAGAAGCTTAGAGGTATTATCTTTTCATAAGTTTTTATAGAGATGGTATAAACAAAATTTCATGGTCAAATCTTTTCACAAAAATTTCTTAGGTATGTTTAGGTTTAGAATTTAATCTCATATAAAATCAATATACTGATTTTTTAAGCCAACAACATTCTTTAAAATAAATTAGAAAAAAAAAATCAATATTTTTAACAAATATTAAGAATAATAGTAAACACATTTTAAAATAAATAATGAAGAAAAGAATAGATGTTTACTGTAATTAAAGTATGTATGATAAAAATGGAAAGTCTCTTATGAGTGCAAATACATCTAATTTTAAGAAAACAGGATTGAATTTTAAAAAATTATGTATATTTTTTTAATTTATATCTAAAGTTTTTAAACAATCAACATTTATATTTCATATAAAACTTATAATACACATTAAGTAATGTGAATAACACATTACATTTAAGAATAGAATTACACATTTAGTAAAAAAAATCTTTTTTAAATACTCAATTTAGTATCATTATTAATTGGCCTTAAATATCTTTATAAGGGAAGAGACTTGTTTCTTGAAATAGAAGTTTCAATCTCACAAAAAAATCAATCAGAATTAAATCAAATAAATACAATGTGTATTAGTGAAATCAAACATAAATGCCAAAATACTTAATATGAGAATTGTAGAATGATTTAGAGCAATGATCCCCATCAATCACTATTAGATATTCTAGTTTTCAAAAGGGATAATAAAACAACCATTTTTATAAATCACTGCATTATTGTGGAACCAATGGGCAGTCAGAAAATTTCCCTTTGAAAGGAATACAAAAGTAGATGGTAGGTGCAAAAAGTTGACTATCCTTGATATATATATTAACAATCAGTATTCAGTGTAACACTAATAAAAGTAAATTCCTAAAAGATAGTATCACTAAACAGGGGGGGGGGAAAGAAGCGTTATCTTAATTTCATTTTTCTTATTTTTATTGACGATAAAATTCTTGAAAAGCAATTGCTAACCTGAACATGAAATTTTATGTTTATATTCTGATAGAGCTTTATTTCTTCCTTCCTCAGTTCAATAAACATTTGATATGAAGAAGTACAAAGCTTAGAAACCAAAGGCAAACAGTAAAGCATTTGAATATCCATCACATAGAACTTTTCAAAAGGTTTCTTAGTAAATAGTAGGTAGAGTCATGTATCATAAGAGAGAAAAACTGGAAACTTCCCAGACATCCAATCTAATATACATACCAAAAGTAAACATCAGCTTTTTCCTTACAAATTAATGGAGGTTATTATTTTTCAAATGAATTTTTACATATGTTTTTATGTATAGCATAAAAATCACTTCCCCCCTTTTTTTTTTGGGGGGGGGTAAAGTAGCAGGCCTCCTTGTGGTCCACCCTGGGTTACATTAAATCTGCTACACAGGTATAATGCATTGTTTTTTCATTCATATGCAAAAGATTTGCACGTTAGTTGTTTCACAGCAATGCTCCCTTTTCAAAGCTCTTTGCGGCGCAATGTTTCATTGGAACACCAACAAAATCGAAATGGTAAGTGCAATCTTTACCAAATTTTTACTGTACACTATTTAAGGTCTAAATAGACAGCCTACACGTTTTTTCCCTAATATTTTAACTTTTAAAAGGTAGTGTGCCAGAAAGGGTTAAACAAGCAATAACAAAGAAAGCTATTTACATGAGAACCTAAAGAAATAATTAAAAAACCCTAATAGCATTCAAAATCAAAATAAGTAAATCTTTTTTATAAAAATAAAGCATCACAAGTTTTTATCACTTTGTTGTATAAAAACAAAGAAATAATTATTTGAAATGAGCTTTTTTTAAAGAAACATATACATCTTACCAAAGAAATAATTACATATTTGATTTGGTTTTTTCATAAGCAAAATTTTTTGCCATTTAATGCCATTTCTTTCTTGCCAATGGAATTGTACCTAAAAGTGATAGTGACCATGTATGTAAAAGTTTTCAATACTATTTGATGATAACAATTACCCTTGGTGAATTATATTCACTTTTTCCCAAACAAATTTCTAATACAATGTAGTATAATAATACACCATCCATTTTATCAAACAAAAGCTATTTCACCTTCTTTCATTGATACTAAATTGAAAGCAATAAGTTTGTTTACAAAAAGAAATTTGTGATCAGATGAAGTATGAATCACTTATGAATATAATGTAAAAAAATGTATGATAAAAATGTATAAATGTGATGTAAAAATGTATCAAATTTAACTCAATTTTTACTTAAAGAGCTGACTATAACATGATTGCATTTAATTTGCACCAAAATTATTAATTCACTATAAAAATAGCAAATTTTGTATTTAAGAGTCACATTGCACATTTAAATAATTAAAGACACATCAGTCAAATTATCCTTTCAGCAGTTTCATTGGTAATCAGAAATATGGGTTAAATTGCAGTTTAGGTCTTCTTCTTCAACAACTTGTGAATTTGAATCGCTTTTTCACGCACACTCATTAATTACTCTTTTCTTTTAGCCTTTTCATTGGTTGTTAATTAAGTTTCACTTTGAAATAGTGGTAGAATTTTTGCCATGGCTTCAGCGTTTTTGAACCAAGCAGGGGACCTAAAGCAGATTTTCACTGAAATATTTTATTAAGCTTGATAATTGTACTTTAAAAGTGTGAATTTCCATGAGGACAAGAAAAGCCATAAAAAAAATTCCTTAACATTAAAACTACTCTAAAAGAATTATAAGAATAAACATTTATATAAATTATTATTAGAATTAAATTCTAATGTTATTATCCAATGGATCTGAAATATTTATTTAATAAATTAATATTAAATAAATATCTCAGTTCATTGGAAGCTTTCTATATGTGATACTTCATTAACATACCAATATACAAGTTGGTTGGTTGGGTTTTATGGCGCAATGTCCAAAAAGGACAAGCTGCGCCATACCAATATACAAAGATGTATACCATTATAAATGATTGTTAATATTAAAGATCATAAATTGTCACTTCATACTATTTACTTTGGAATATAGTTTATGACTTTAAATTTACTTCACAAACTTTAATAGATTTCTCCTCCTTAACTCGGATGAAACAGTAAAAGCAAATTCTAATATACCTGAATTTATTTTATCGTAAATAATTTATGTTATTTCAAAGATATATTTAGTGATTGGAAGTAAAAATATAGAAATAAAACTACACTTTAAGTTGACTTAGTGTTCTTTGATAGCGATAAATATCTATATAAGCTATGAAAATGCAATAAATTTATGAGAATTAAAATAGTAAAAAACTCAATAGAAAAGAGTCAAACGACAGAGAAAACTAAGTTCTAGGAGGACCTTAAGCTTACTGTGAAGCATAGAAAGTATATAGCAAGCTAATTAAAATGTTAGATGTGACAACTGATTAATTAAAATAACTTTATTAAAAAAAAACAGGAAGATTTAAAATAATTTCAAACTGCTCTTTTATTATTTTATAAAATATTAAGTAGGGGACCTAAAGCGCATTTTCACCATTAAGTATTTTCTTAGAAAACTCGGATGCGTCTAGTCTCTACAGTTCTACTTACTTTAATTATGTTTTTTGATAATTGTATAAAATGTTCAAGAAAACGGGAATCTCAAGCTCATATTATAAATGGTATGAAAATCCTTTGTTTATTAATCATGCAAAGGTGTAACAATCATATAAAATAAACACGTGCTTCTTCCGTAGTTTTTATATAAAAACAAAAAAGATAAATAAACATTCACGTAGCAAATGTTCAAAGCAAAAGCTATCGTCAAGATAATCTATTGCTACGATTCTACCTCAGACACAGCTCTTTATACATTTTAAGTTACAATAGAATACGCATTTGACATCTGAGTTGGCTTCTTTTCCAAATTACATTTTCAAATTAAAGAAGAAATTATGCTCAATAAAAAAATTTTTCATTAAACTTTCTTAATTTAAACTATTATAACATCTCATGTATTCAAATATTAGCTTTATTTAATGAAAGTTACAGTTTTAATTTTTTAAAACTAGTAGTTTAAAACACTCTATTTTTAAATTCCTTTTTTATAAGCTGATTATAATATTTTGTGGATTATCATAAGTATGACTAGAAACCAGAATGTGGTAGTTAAAGAAAAGAAATCGAAACAAACGTCTTCTGAAAACAAGTTGTTCGTTTTATAATTGTGTGACTGGTTTAATTATTTTAAAGTAATTTATTTATGAACTATATATAACTTTTCAGAAACAAAAATTTACATAGAAACGGTTAATTCCCAGTGAACGATACGCTCCTTGTACGATACGCATATATACAACGGTACGCATTTATACAATTATTAATTAATTGTATATGATATTGTATAAAATTATATTATTTCTATAAAATAATATAATTTTATATTATATAATTATATTAATTGTATAAAAATAGCGTACCGTACACTGGGATACAGCCCATAGAAACAAATAATTACATTTTGCCTATGTGCATATTTCCGAACTATTTTATTTTTCCATTTAAGTTTTATAGTTTTATAAAATTAATTACAAATTTTTTAACCTAGTTACATATAATATTCAACATTTACTTTTTAAACGGGAAAGTACTTGAGTTCCGAGTTAAATTAAATTATTCTAATAATTCCGGCTTTTCTTACTTCAGTTTATAATGTGAAATGATTCAGAAATAAATGTAAACGGTAAATTCTTTCCACATTAGCCTTTTTAAATAAAAAGTAACCAGAATTCGGCTATCCAAATGTACACTAATAATTGCAGCGATTTAAATAGTTATTATTTTTTCTTGTATTTCATCTTGATTTCTATCTTGCTATTTTTATGGTATGATATATATTGTTCTGAAATATAAATGATTTTTTTCTTGCAAGGTAACCTTTTGTTTGTCAATAAATGTGCAAACTTTTAGTTCAGGTGCAGTTGTAAACCATTACTTTTATTTTTAAATAACGTAAACAGAAGGATTTTTATATTTTTATAGAAAATGTATTTCATGAAATCATAACTGTTGCAAATAAATCACTCATGTAAAATTGAATTCTTTTTAATACAATTCAAGCATATTTGCCGTGATAATTAACTTGATTTTTGATGTTTGAAGTTATATTATTCCTACTCACTGTTTATTTAATTTTAAAGTATTTAATTTAAATTTATTTTTAGCTTATTTTTGAAATTTGATTTCACTTGTATTCTTTTAATTGTATATTTTGGAATTATTTTTTTCAATATAATTTATCTTTGTTTATTTAAGCATTTATTTTCCTTTTTGGAAATATTTACTACATAATTATTAAAAATAATCAGTAAATACATGTCATAATACTAAATTTTCATAAACTAAATTTTTTTGTATGACAGCTGTTTAATTTTGACATTTATCATATAACAGATTTTGTTGCCAAATATCACTGTGTAAGATGTTTTTTGTAGGCATGTGTCATGGCTTATTTTAAAAATGTAAAAAATCACTCAAGATTGTTATCGGTTAAGTGCTAGTTCTTAACTTTTTAACATGCCAAGTACAAGTGCATTAGTTGTTTCTTAGAAGTTGATGCTATTATTTGGTTATTTAAAAAAGGAATACCTATTAAAATTTATGTTAATTATTCTGTTGACTTTGTACTAATATTATTTATTGCAATTTACCATTTCATTTTATTTTTTAAATTATAATTTAGAATATTATATGATAAAAGACTAGGTAACTGTATAGATTTTATCAAATTTCCAAGTTTCATGCTAAGCACTTTATGAAAACTTTAATTTTTATTTACTTGGCAGTGCCACCTACCTTAAAAGAATTTCAGTATACTGCAATCTAGCCCCAATTTAAAGGGAGCAATGAAAAAAATCTTTAATGAAAATATATATTCCTACAAAAAAACCAAAAGTTTTTAGTCAATCAACATTATTGTTATGAATAAATCTAAATTCAAATATATGAAATACTTATAAAGAATACTTAGATATAACATAAAACTGCAATATTAATTAAAAACTTAAAATAACTCATCTAATTATTGCTTTCAGAATTGTCGGCAGCAGTTGGACAACAAATTTTATAGCTCCCAAAAATTCGCCCACAATATTCTTAGAATAAATATGTGGCCATATATATTTCACGAGAAATATATTAATGAAAAATAATTCGATATAATGAAGTTGTATCATCTAGCAGTTTTGTCTAGTTAAAGGAAAAGTTAATCATTTCTATTATTTAACCAATGGACATTATACTGTAATATTCACAGTAAAATGAAAACGAATTTAATGTTTTTAAACAGTTTATTTGACTTTAATTAATTTTTAGTTGATACTTGGGAAGAAATAATTTAAATGTAGTTTATATGCTAATAAATATTTAAATAGTTAATGCTATAAATTTTGTTTTAAACAAGAAATTTTAAAAATAGCATGAATTTGCTGTATTTTTCAGGTTATTCTGTCATTAAGTTATTAAAATTTAAATTTGAAAAAAAAAATATGTAATGTATTTGCTGTACTTCATATATTCTAACTACTTTTACTTAATTAACTTTCTTTCTATTGCAATAAAAGTATAACTAACTGAAATATATTTAACCTTGCCTTCAAAAGAGTACCATTTGATTAATGGTTTTCAAGTTATTATTTTTGATTTGAATGTTCAGTAAAAAAAAAAAAAAATTCAGAATTATTTAATAATGTTTAAAGTAAGGAGTATTTTTGTAACAAATAGTAAGGATAACACATCTGTTAAAAATATTTATAGGGCATATGAAAATAAACTTATTTTCTGCAAATCATTCTTTGTAATACAAACGATTGGTGATAAATTTCTTGAGATAAAGATAAGATTTAAAGTCCATAGTTAAATCAATTTTTAAAATTGATTCAAAATATTAGGGATCTAAGAAATTAATTAAAAATCATAAATGTAAGTGGGTAGTAAAATCTTTATTATTTCAATAAATTTAATATTTTTTTATTAGTTTACCTTATTTATGTGTATTTGACACTATCTACCTGTGTGAAAAAGTTTGTGGATTGAATTCTAAATCCACATTTTCTGTTACCCATTTTTTTAATGATTAGATTGTTACAGCTATATAAATATAATCAATATTTTTCAAATATATAACAATTTTGAGTAAAATAACATGCAAGAATCAATGAAAATTGAATACCCTTGGTTCAGGAGTATAATTGAATATCCTGATCCAGGAACTACCAGTTTCTTCAAGTTGGTGATTGAGCATAAGTCTAAAAATTGATTTGCCTTTATTAGTAAAACATTCTCTTCATGCAGTATCCAAAAAGATTAATATTGAATTGCTTTCACAGAATTCAATTGAAAGTGATTAAACATTTCATAGATTAGACTTATTGGAAATTCCAGACATAATTTACAGTTTAATTTTGTAGGAAAAAATATCCATTTTTATATCGTTTATGAAACATAGTATGTGTATTTAAAGGAATTATTCTTGAATACAAAAAATGTATCATTTTGTTATAAGCATTCAAACTATTTTGTTTACAAATATCTAAAATTTTTCATCAAAATTGTTGAATATCTTCATTTTCTGATTTTATCTATATTTGATCATCAATTATATGTATTGCAATTAATCAATATTATTATTTAATGCTCATACCAATAATCTTTAAGTATCAATTTATAATCCCACTCTTGAAAAAATAAATGTTCTATTTTCTTAGTAATTTCAACTAATTTTTTTTTAATTGCAAAATACTTTATGAGTAAAGTTTCTAAATTATTGTATAATTTAATTTTGTTATTGTACAGTATTTTGATCAATAATGCATCTTTTTTCACTGCTGTGTCTGAAAACTGAAAAGATTGTCATTTCATTTGTTTTATGAATTTTAGATTTTTGAAGAGATGGTTTATTCAAGCAAAACACACATATCAACTCATATATAATTCCAGGACTCCAATTCAAATAACAAATGCACAATGTAAGTTAAGTGCCTTTTTTTATTTCAAATTTATATTTTTGAGATTTTAATGTAGTTTTGATGCTATAAAAATATTTTCATGGTGAATAATTATTGTTGTAACTTGTTTTTATGAAATCAAATTTCGATAATAGCTATTCAATAAGAAAATATCATTCATTAATTTAATTTTATAAAATAAAATTAATAGTTTTGAAATTATTGAATTAATCAAATCAAATTATTTGAATTTATATACATTTTTCTGAAGCAAGTTCCTTAGTATTTTAATTTTTTAAATCAATATTATAAGTCTTTTGTAAAACTGGTGTTTAATGATCTTAAAAATAAGAGTTGCAGTTTATCTGAAACCAACTTTTGAAAACTGAAAATTAATTTAAATTTTACGATGACAGTAAAAGCTTTGATATTTTAATCATTAAATGTTCACATATAGTTGAAAAATATCTTTAAAAAATTTTTCCCTAAAATCATCACATATCAAATTGTTAACACAGTGATATCATTCATTAAATATTTGTCATGACTTTATGATCTGCCATCTATAATGATGTATACGATTACCTTTTATAATTAAAAGTATTAATTTTATAGTCAATTTAAAAATTGTTTGTATGTGGGTATTCTAAATAAATTTACTAGTCTGCTTGACTTATTCAATTCAAAAACAGATTTCAGAAGATTTAGTAAAATCCTTTGAAATTTAAATTAAAGTAAAAAATCGTATTTAAATACAAATTTTATATAAGTATATTTTAATTAGTCCATTGAATTCATTAACATATTTTTATTGGAATCCTATATGATGAAATAGTTGATTTATTTTTGCATTATGAAATTTTTTAAGTATGTTTTCATCTATATTTAGGAAAAATTTGTGGGACATTGCAATTGATCAATTTAAAGAAAATGAGCAAAGTAAGCATGCATTATATTTACTGTATTTTAAATAAATTAAAATATTTTTATTTCAGCAATCTAAAAAGTGCCTTGCTTTGAAATTTCAAGTAGCTTAAAATATACCTAATTTTAGTTCTAATAACATCTGTTTTTGATTGTTTGATGTATGTTATAAATTTGTGATGTTTTAAAAATATAATAAAGTTAAAAATACTATAAAAAATAATTTATTAAATTTGTATTTAAAATTTTATACAAATAATATGTTATTATTTAGGTAAAGAAAAAAACTTTATCAGTATTCCTTAGTTAATTTTAAATATCTTCGATTTTGATCCTAATTAATCATTCTAAAAGAAACAATATTTTGTAAAACTATTCAAGCTTTTTTTAATTAGGAAAAAGAATTGTGAATAATCATAAAAGTTTAATGAATCACTACAAACATCCAATACAGTGATATTAGAGGTTTGTAGTAATTTATATTTTGCTTTTAACTGTTAGACCCATGTTAAAATTATTTTCTTGTGTAAAATGTTACTGTAAAATGAAAATTAATGTACAAATGTAATGTACAGATTAGCATAAAGCTTTTAATATATTTTCCAAAGCATAGTTTAAAGTACCAAATAATTTATATAATTTTTTAAAGTTTTCTTGATTTTAAGTCATGATTATCCATTTAGTTCATATAAATGAATATTTATGTTTACAAATGAATAATATTATAATAAATATTGAGCAAGTTAAAATGAGCAAGTTTAAAGTTGTTCTAAATGTAAAAGATGAGTTGCTTAATTTTGAAAATAACCACACTCATTTATGAAAGGATTTTTTATTGCTTTGGTGTTGAGAAGTTCTTTTTCTAATATTTCTTTTATATGTTCAGGAAATATTTTTAATTATTATTTCCTGTTAATGCAAGTTTTTAAAATTAGTAAGCATGTGTCATAAAACTTATTATTTTAAATTCACATTTTTTGCTTAAGAGTTACTATAATAAGTTTTTGTTTAAGAGTTACTAAAATAAGTTTTTGCTTAAGAGTTACTAAAATAAAATGGTAAATAGGGAGAAAGCATATTCAAAGGTCTATAGTAGAAAGCATGTCAAAAACTATAGATGAGGTAATTTTTTTAAATAGATAGTGTTGAACACTTCTTTATTAAATACTGATTATTAAATGTCTAGTTAAATCAATACTGATCCCTATTTAGTAAATTTAATATATTTAGTTTTTATTTACTAAATAAATTTAGAATGATGTTTTATTTATTACAGCAAACAAAAATAAGAAAGATTCAGTTCTCCTGCTTATTGGTAGCAAATCAGGAGTAAGCATTTTTTAATTTCTCATGCAGTCCATCCAAAATAATTCAATAAAAAAAATTATATTTTTTATCGAATTATTTGAAGATTACATTTTCTTGTTTCACATCTAATTTTTTTTAAGTTATTAGAAATAAAATTGTATTATTAGAATTGTATATTTTATAAAATACGGTTATAATTTATCAGATATACTTTGGATAAGTTAGAAATAAGAATGCAGTTTAGAGGATAGTTACTTTGCAAACATGGTCAGCTTCGTTTTTATATAAATATTGTCAAAATGATTGACTTGAATTTTTTTTAAAACTTAAATTCTTCTTTTTTTCATTTTATCATATTTATTATATTCAAGATATTTTTAATTACACTTCTTGCTTTTATTTTCAGATATAAAGTAATCTATAATGTAAATAAATTCTAGTTATTATGTTACATAATAGCTTATTTAAAATAATACTTAATAATTTGCTTATATACTATTTTTTTATAAATAAAGAAAATTAGGAAGCTATAATAATACAAGTATGCAATGAAATTAAAAAAAAAAGACTTTTTAAATTAACAAAATTTGTTTGTATTAAAATTTAGTTAGTATAATTTGCCTTCATAAATGTTTTTAAGTGAATTAAGACTTTTATTTATAATTGCAAAAAAAAGAAGTATGATTATTTTTTTTAATTTATACCACTTATTATTATTAAGTTATCTGGAAAATGTATTTATATGCATCATAAACTCTATTAGATCCATATGATTTCATAAAAAAGTATTTTATTGGAACATTGAAATGTAATAATTTATTTTCCATAATTGGCAAAAATTAGCACTTGTACTAATCATAGTGATAAATAATTTTATTTGAAACAGTTTTTCAAATATCTTGAGTAATGAAAAATTTTCAGAATAAAATTTATAATAGATTTAAGAAGTTATTATATGCATGGCAATTTTTTACTAGTGATTTAGAAAATATTCATATCTCAATTTTTTACTATATTAAACTATTTCAGTGATGTTTTGCTTTACTCAGTACTATTTTGCTTCCTAATGTACAATTTCAGCCCTGAATTAAAGTGCATAAAAATTTTTGGAAGAGTATCTACTTCAATCTCTTATGATTCTCAGAATCAAAGGACAAGCTGAAAAGAAACCTAAAAAGCTTCTTGATAAAGTCATGTACCCATATAATAGCTATTTCTTTATGCTGGAATTGCAGAAAGCCCTGTCCCAAAGTAAAAATACTATTACAGAACCAGATGGTATTTCATATAAGATGCTTTGTCATCTTAGCCATGGTTCTTTAATAAATATACATGTTCTATTCAATAGAATATGGAATTAAAATGTTTATCTCAGACTCAGAAACAAAGCGATTGTTTTTTTCCTATATTGAAACCTGGAAAGATCCAACTGATCCTCAGAACTATCGTCCACAATTGTTACATGTTGCTTTGCTAAAACTTTTGAACATATGGTCAACACCTATCTTATTTATGAACTTGAAAATTATCAATATATAGTTTTTGTGCAGAAACATCATTTGATGTCTATCTGTTTTGACATAGAAGAAGCCAATGATAGAACATTGCATTATGGAATTTTTCATGCTTTATTTAATTTGAATTTCCTTGGAAATTTACCCATTTTTATTCAGAATTTTTAAAATCTTGTGTTTTAAATGTCTATATAGGAACTGTTTTATCCAATTTAAGAGGTTCTTCAGAGAAGTGTCTCAAATGCTACTACTTTTAATATTTGCATCAGCAACATTCTTTATGAATTACAATCATTGATCCGTGGAACATTATATGTTGATGCTCTCCAAATTTCTTGCCAAGATTCCATTGTGTGACTGATTGAATTTCAGTTACAAAGTGCAGTGCAATCAATAATCTTGTTGCTTGATGCAATGAAAATAGGCAAAGTTTATCATCTTTCAAAAATAGTTAAATTATAATCTGACTTGCACTTTTTTTTAGAATTGTAACAACCTTAAGAAATCTAATGAATTTTACATTAACTAATTTTTTTATAAATGTTTGAAAGAAAATTTTTTTAATATCAGTAAAAACAAAAATAATAATTCACATTTTTTCATAAAATCTATCCATATTTTAATTCATATTAATACAATTTTGAATAGTCTAGAAAATATAATTGCATTTTCAATTATGCATTTAAGAAATTAAATACTTAGAAATAATTTGGTTCTCATAATATTTTAATTCTTGTTCTTGTATATCAATTTATAAATTTCTTTTTTTTTTTTTTTTGTAATATTTTATGTATTTTTATTTATAGGGAAAATCAACTATATGCTACAAATTCTTGGAAAGAACTGAGACTCCAAAAAGTACTTTGGCTTTAGAATATTTATTTGGCAGAAGAAGCAAAGGAATAGAATCTGTATGTTTGATACACTTTTACTTTTTAAAACATAATTTATAAAAAAATAAATATGTATTTAAGTTTGATTTGCTAAATTGATATTGTTAAAGTTTATATATATATTTACATTTTTAAACATGATTGATAATCAGAAATATAATCTTGTTAGATGTTATATCTAATCACAGCTAACAAGATAATGCACCAAGGTGGCAGACAAATAGTTAGTGCTCTAGCTTTCATTCAATAATTCAGGGCTCAATTCTCACCTCAAACTGGGATGTTAATAGTTATTCAGCATCCAACAGCCTAAAACCATTAAACAAAAAAAAATTAAGTTTACATAATCTGTTTTGAGGTTGACTAATTTGCTTAATATATAAGTTTTTTATTGTAATATAGTTTTAGTTATGAAGTTTTAGTAACATCTTTATAATTTGGCAATAATGATCTGAATTTTAAGTGGAGAGGGTATTTTCTGTGTGAAAAGATATTCATTTTAATTTGAATATTGATATTTAATTAGCTTAAATTCTGGATGATTCTTTTTTTGTGTGTATTTTAAATTTAAAGTGGTATAGTTCTCGAAAAATTTTTTAATATGTCATCGGGTAAAAATGTATTTAACTTTTATCATTTTACATGTTAAATGTAAAACAATGATGAATGAAATACTTTACTTAGAAAACTTTCTAAAAAGAAAAATAAGAAAAATTTTCCAAAATTTGCAAAAGTATTTATTCTTTAAGTTGTGAAGTCTTTTATTAAATTAATTAAAATAACTTCTTTTCAGTTAAATAATGTACTATGAAAAATTTTTCAAAAATGATACATGTTAAATGAAATTATGTTTTTATATGTAAAACGCCTTGTAAATAATTGAAAAGTTTTGTTTTTATCTTCATAACTTTATTGAATTTGTAAATTTATAATTTTAATGAATTAAATTGCATAACTGTAAAAATAATATCATTCTTTATGGTGAGTTTAAAAGAAATATCCTATCATGCATGAAAATCTAATCAAAAAGGGAAGCACTTTTTATCCAACCTTAAATAATTAAGTATTTATTAAATGATTGCCAATATATCTTGTACATTGTATTTGTTTTCCTTATATCAAGGAAAAGTATTTGTCTTTATTACAGTTCAAGTAATTTATTTCTAATAGCATGAGCAGAACATTGTATAATGTATATAAGAAAAAAAGAAAACTACAGTTTTTCTCATATTCTATAAATATATTTGAGATGAATGAGTTTATAAAAAGGGGAAGTTTTTATAATACATTTTCTCTATAAATATGTAGTATCTGGTGACTATTTAGTGGTCTCTCTTTCAAGACAGGTTGTCATAATTTAGAGTATTACAGCGGATAGAAATTCACTTGGAGATTGATAAGTTTTGATTGGAGTGGAATGCTCTGAATATTTGTTTTGTTATTAAATTTTTGTTTGTAAATAAATAAAATGTTCATTCAGTAAATAATATTTAATTTTCTTGGTCATTTTACGTATTACAACATGCTTTCTTTCGATAGCCAGAGCTGAAAACAATGAATATTGTGAAAAATTCAAATTGCAGAAAAATAAGTTAAAATTGCCAATGAACTTCTGAAATGGTGAAAGATAAAGAAACATAAGAAAATGTTCAAAAATGTAAAAAAGGAAGACATGACAATCTTGGTGGAAATCGGTGAAAAGCAACTTCCTATTTGAAATTAGCCAAACTGAAGCATGAACTTTTGACTTGTAAAAAATATACCGAAGATGCTGACTTTATAAAGGAAATTTTGATCTCTGTTGTATAGAACAGGAAGAGAAAAGAAGAAATTGAATGATTACTAGTTGAAGAAGAGAGATTAAAATTAGAAAGAGAACATAAATTAGAATTAGCAAAGGTTCATGAAATGCAGAACACAGGAAACAGAAGTGTGACACAGTTGTCAATTCAGAATACTGGATGCAAAATTGAAATTTCTCTTTCTTATCTGAAAACTGAGAGATTGGAGTAGAAACACTGACTGAATGAAGAGAGAAACACAGTACAGAATCTTGGAATATATTTTTCATTCATTATAGAAAGGGCATTCAAACACAAAGTTCCAGGAGAATTCAAGGCAGAAATATTATTGAAATTAAGTGGAGAGAAAGCAGCAAATGTTCTTGTCTACATAAAAGAAGAAAATCTGTAGGATTATGAAAAAGTAAGAACTTTAATTCTAAAAGAATATCAACCTACTCCTCAAGTGTGCCTAGAAAATTTTAGAAAGTAAAAAAATTATTCTGGAGAATCACATAATCAATTTGCCTCATAATTAATAGCAACATGGGGTTATTATTGTAAATCAAGAGGAGTACAAACTTAGAAATATTAAAAAAAAACTAATCTTCTGTGTGATGTGCAAAGAAACATCTTTGCACATCCTCATACGCCATGGAAATCAATAATTGAATCCACGAGAACTAGCAAAAGAATGTGATATTTACATTGTAGACAGTTGAAAATCATTTGACAAAATCCAAAATGAAGCAAAATTCCCAAAGTTAACGGATTCAACATATGTGCAAGATAAATATATTCCACCACCTATGTGAAGAGAATACTCGAAACAAGAAGGATTTATCCAGAAATGTAAGAAATCTTATATTTGTGGAATTTATCAACACATTGCAAGAAAGTGCTCATAAAACAATGAAAATACTGAGAAATACAAATGTAATACCGAAAGAAGATGCTGTAGTAGCTAAAGTTGACTCGACTCATCTGTGAACTGAATCAGAAGAAATTGTTATTGAATTGTTAAAAAGTAATTGATGTTCTTATTAACTCTAAAAAAATAAAAGCTATTATAAACTCTGGGACTTATATCTGTATAGTTCATTCATCATTAAGTCCTGATTTAGAAGATCAAGAAGGAGGTAAAGTAATATTAACACCTGCATTTGGAAACCCAATTGAAACAAAAGTTTGTTGTACGCTTATTTATTAGAAACTATAAAATAATTTGTTTAACATTGCAGATACTTTAATTACAGTAACTTAGGGGGCTCAGATCTCAGGCTCAACAGAAACTGCATTTGATCTCCTCCTCCTTATAACTTTGATTTTATATCTTAAATTGATTTATTATGTGAATTCTCAGTGCAGTTTTATTGAAATATTATAACTATTATTAAATTTGCTTTTAATATAAGAGGATTGTATAATATTAACCCAAATGAAAACTTGAAATTTTGTCTTATTTCATTCTTTGTTCTAAGAGATACATTTCTTAGAATTTTCTGTGTACATTTTGAGATGAAGTAAATAGTTGCTATAAAATTTTGCATAGGAGGTGAAAAAAAATCTTGAGATAAAGAATCTGTATTAAATTTAAATGAAACAGTAAATAACTTGCAAACAAAATATACCTTTTCCGAAAGTAATCAAAGTTACTTTTATTTTTAATAAGATATATTTGTCTTCAAATTCTGCTTTAGTAATCGAACATTTTTGAACATTTATATATAGAACTAATTGCATACATTTCAAGGTATGGTCAGACAATTATTAACCATTAAGTTCAATTTATTCATTAATGACTGTAATGAGGACTCTTTTGGTAATAATTTTCACACTATCTTTTCATTTTTAGATATACTTTTTTGTACAAATAATAACGATGTTCTTATAACTTCCTATTCCAACAAAATGAGCTACCTTCTCATTTTACATTAAATTATTAGAATGTATTCTAGACAGAATTATTTATTAATATAATGAAGGAGAATAATTTCATGTAATAATTTATTTAAAAACTATATAAATAATCAAATGTTTTATTTACAGAGAAAAAAATATTCTGAAAACTAGTCTACTTATAATATTTACAGGGTAAAGAAATTTGCCATATTTGGGAATTAGGAGGTGGGACTTTATTCATGGATCTTCTTGAAATTCCTATCACACCTGAGAATGTAAGGTAAAGTTTAATAAAACTTTATTATTCTTATAACTATCTGTTGATATTGTATACAGTAATTTCAGTCTTGTGTCATAAAACACTTCTGTTTGTGGTTAATTACTTCAAATAAACTACAGTTTGATAATATATCAAAAATATTAACTGTTTAAAGATTCTGTTTATCAAGCAATTAATTGTAATTATTTTTACTAACGTAAGATTAATTTATTTTATAAAATAATATGCTTTTGAGATTATTATAAATAATCTTTTCTATTTAAATCAAAATTATATGCATCTTGTATTATTGTCCATTTTCATAATCATTTATATTCTAATAAGTTTCATCCTTCGCATTTGAAACAATTTTTGTTTATATGTATTTACTTTTAAAATTATTTTAAGGAAAAAAAGTTGTGACAATATTAAAAAATGTTGTGACCCACTTTTTTATTGTGCTTTTATAAGGTTATTTATAAGGTTACCATGCATTCAGATCATATAATGAAACAAATTGCATCTAAATATGCCTAAACGTCATGCCACATTTTAAACTCAACCGTTTTAATAAAATACAAAATTACTAAAAAACAGTTAATATATTTTCTTATCATAATCAAATATTTTTATATGAATTTTATGAGACTCTTCTGCTTTTGTTTCAAAGAACAAAATTTTTTAAAATTTGTCAGAAGATGCAAGGTATACCCTTAAGTTCATGCTACGTTTAGTGTATTTCAAATAGTTGTTTTTAAAAAATGTTTAAAGAAAAGGTTCATTTTACTAAGTTTATACTAGGAAATGGTAATAATAATTTAAAAACTTTCTCAAAAAGATGTTCCTTTTCTGTATCAATTTTTAGATAAAAATTAATTACACTATGAGATTTGAATTCTATATGAAAATTCTGTCACATGATAACTCCATTAAATTATCATTATTTTTTATTAATAATGATGTAATTTTTTCTAAATTTACTTCATAGAAAAAGTGAAATCCAGTTATTTGTTTTCTCATGCTAGGAGATATTCCATGAAAGACAATTTTTATCCTGTGAAATGGTTTATTATATTTTCTCATTTATCTTGAAGCAGATTAATCTTATTTTCAAACAAAAAATTTGTTGTTTTCACTACTTTGTTTGTTTTTGATACACTATTTCAAAAACTAATTACTTACTTAATTATATTTTCAGTTTTATTATTAATATTAAAACTCGTTATTGAACAGTTTTAATATGTTAAAATCATTTATTTATTTTTTTTTTTAAATATTATAAGCAATGCCTGAGATTAATTAAAATTATGCAATTTCGAAGAAATATCCAAATGATTGTCTTTAAAAAAATCCTGTGCTTCTTCTCTAAGTATGAATAAGCAGGTTCATACCTTATTTCAAGAATAGCCATCTCACTTCTGTATGAAATAGCAAAAAAGTAGCAAGATTCGTCAAACCTTCACATGTAACTTTAAAAATTCTTGAGTTTGTAGAGCTCTTTCTTTTTATATATAAAATTAGTAACCTTTACTGCATCATTGTGATATTCTGGAAGACACTTTGTTTTTAGAATTTCCCCATCGACACTGCCGTTTCTTCACAAATCATATTAGTAGCTATATTTAAAACACATCCGCAAAGGCCAATATATAAAACTGACATTGACTTGGCACCATTGGTACACAATCCATAATTGTTTGACCAACTAATACCTTATAGAAAATAATTATCAATAACCTGAAATATTCCTTTGCCTGTTTTGCATAGGGAGAGAAAATGGCAAAGTAAAAAATTCCAATCAAATTCATTGTCTTTAATGTATCAAGAGCTAACAAGCATTGCAGCATTGTTACTTTTGTGATGTCTACTTGCATTGAGAAAAATTTGTTTTCCTCTTTATATCAATGTTTCTTTGATTTCCTCAAACATATTGTAAATTCTTCTAGATATCTTATTGTTTAAAATAGAAGTACTATTAGTTTTTTGGACATATTTTTGGTCAACCATAAGGCCATCAGCATTATTTGCACTAGAATAAAATTAATTTTTTGATGACTATTACTATGATATTTTATGACTATCACCAAATTTGGAGATACGATAACTAACATAAACTGCATGTTCATTATCCTTATTAGGAGGTAGAATGTAAGGTTATAATATAGACACTTTATTTCGGTCTTTTAAACATTTAAAAAATTGCAATCTTTGTTTTTGTAATATCTCTGTTCTGTATGGGTCGCGAAAAATGACTTGAAAAACCGAATTCTCCATGCATCCGTTTGAAAATGTAATTTGTAAAAATTATTTGATGTAATTTGTAAGAATTATTAGATAATTAATAATTGAAAACCTAATAAATGAGGATAAAAAAGAACTTGTCAAATGTGAAGAAGATGAATGGATAACAAGATTAAAATACTTTTTGAAAAAAATAATAAAATAATAGTGAAATGATTTTTTACATTGAAAAAATAGGTTTTTAAAAATGTAATTTTGAGATAGAAAAAAGAGATCACTTTAACTGATTTTTTATGAGTAAAATGGAAGTAAGAATTGTTTTCAATAATTTTATTTTGCATGTTTTTTATATGCTTACTTAATAACTTTTTCTAATAGTACTTTATAAAGGGAGAGCAGTACAATAAAAATATAGATTTAGATCTAATTATTTTTCTATTTAATAAGCTTTCATTATTAACAACCATTTTACCAGTTTAAATAGGACATAGAAATGAGTATTTACTGTATACACATATGAAATATTATGATCTTTATTGATATGTAAAGTTTTTAATCTAATCACAATTACATCCTTTTCACATTAGTATAAATAGTATACTAGAATATATCTTGTATCTGATGAAGCATTCGTCACACTATATAACAATATCTTTTATTATTATGATTTTACTAAATGAATTTTAACATTTAGCCAATAAATATTCAATAGCATATTTTGAAGAATAAATGCATGGAGAAGTGATCATATATATGTATTATTAGAAGCATTAAATAAGTGGATATGACAGCATTCATAATCAATTTTCATAATTTTAAAAAAAAATGTTTAAAATTATTAAAGAGCATTATCTAATCACTAATCTATTTATAACACATTAATAAATATTAAACCTTACTTTCATATTTAATTTTATTGATTTATTTCTTTAATTGATTTTTTTATCTACAGGAATTTATCTGTTGTATTAGTACTGGATCTTTCTAAACCAGAAGAATTATGGTATACTATGCAAGTTTTGTTGGATGCTGTTAAGAAACGCATTGATGATGCAATAGACTTATCAATGGATCCAACTTTAAGAGAATCATTGTATGAAGAAGCGAAAAAACGCTTTCCTAGTGATCATGAAGTAATCTGAATGTTTTATGTAGTTAAGATTATTATAAAAAATCCAGATTGCTTTTAGGAATTTTTTATACATTTTTAATAAGGCTTTTATTTTGAATTAGTCATATATTTTTCACATCTCATTCAAAAATTCTGTGAAAAGTTTTAAAATACCTAAAAATATTGTAAAAAATACTTTATGTAGCAAATGCTTTATTATTTTCAATTAATTAAAGTGATCTGAATTGCATTTTATGGAATTGAACACTTGAACAAGTTAAAATTGTTCCCTTATTTTTTGTGATGAATTCATATTTAAACTATAGATCAGTGAAAATGTAGATCTTTCCTGCTATTTAACTAGAGATAATAAGTTTTTTTTTTATTAATTGGGAATTGCCTTTTCTCAACATATTATAGATATATTCTACTGGAACATAATTTCATAAAACCAAAAGTATAGTATTATTTGTTTTTTAAAGCATTACACATTTTTAAACCATCAGCATTTAATAAATCTTTAAAATGATGAAAAATAAAGTTAACGTTAAATCCCTATCATAATATATTAATATGATAATTTTAATGTGTAGCAAAGCACCTATCGCTCACTATAAAAACTTTCATTAAAGGGTACAAGGATCAAATTGATTACTTCCAATTCAGCACATATTTGTAACTACTCTTAGCTATTTTATTACAAATTTTTAGGTGCAAAAAAAAATTTTTTTTGCATAATAAATAAGTATTTTATTTTTTGTTTATAGATTATTAAAATAATTTTATCCATATTATATTTTAAACCCTTTTGTGCATAGAATGCGCTCTAAACAAAGTACATATATCAATATAGGTAATCTATGAATCAAATTATTTATTATAATGAATTTAAATAAAAATAAATTCTTTTGTTTTGAATAATTAATTATGATGAAATGGAATGAAGTAAATGATAAGAAAATATTTTAAGTATGCAAAATTTGTTTAATTTTTATGGCTGTATCAAGGACTGCTTGAGAATTGTATTTCTTGCAAAATATCTATTTCGAGTGTGTTTTAATTTAACATATATATCATCAAACTAACTAAGATAAATGTAGGTATTGACGGTTCATCTAAAATTAATTTTTAATTCCAAAATGAATGAATTATTCAACATGAGCAAATATGTATTGTGCATTAGTGCTGTAAAGTTTTAAAATTTTTTTTTAAATGTATGGAAGGATATATTTTAACAACTTTGTGTGGGTAACATATTTTATATTTTTAGTGTATTTATTTCATATTTATATGAACATAAATAGTTTGCAATGTTACAAAAATTTTAAGTTTTGATTTTGCCTACAATTGATTCCAATATTTTAAAAAATTATTACTTTTAATTAAAAAATTTTCTTTAATATTTAATAGAAATTCTTAATTTAAATGTATAGTTTTCTATTTTGTTCAAAATTCTTAATTTTTTTTTTCCTTCCAAATTTAGGATGCTGAATCAATTGTTCCATTCCCTGTTCCCCTTCTTATTATTGGTTCAAAATATGATCTTTTTCAGGTAACATTCAAAATTCTAAAATACATTATTTAAATTTTAATGACATCCAAATCTATTTATATAATATATTTATAGAAATAAAATATGATGCTATATTAAAATATATATATTATATGAAATCAAATTAATATTCTGCAATGATATAATATTCACAGATTCTACATTTTATATATTATAAAAGTATTATTGATTATATTAAATATTCCTTTCTAGACTGATGATTTTCAGAAACGAAAATTGATTTCCAAATCTTTACGGTATTTTGCTCACTCTAATGCAGCAACTCTTCAATTTGTATCATCAAAGTCAGAGTCTTTAATAACTAAGGCTAGGGTTCTGATTAGTGCAATGGTATTTGGGACTTCATACAGGTTACAGATTCTTTATTATTTTATCATAATTAAAAATCTTGAGCATCTTAAAAATTAGTAACTTTCTCAAAGCATATTGCATAAATATTTTTTTATATGTTTATTTTATATCATAAATAAGTAATTAATTTGGTGATTTTTAAATTTTAGTAAAACAACTGCATTAGATTTCAATAAGCCATTATATATTTGTGCTGGTGCTGATTCATTTCAATCAATTGGTCAGTATTCTACATTTTTAAATTCAAATTTCTAGAAAGTATATTAATTGTTTCGTTTTATTCCCTAATATATGTATTTTTTTCTTTTTGCATCATAGGTTCTTTCACAACTCTCAATGTAGAAAATAAATCATTACCAAAGTAAATATATATATTTTTTGTTTTATGGAATTTTATTTTTCTAAACTTATTTTTGTAACATTAAAAGCAAAATCATGGAAAAGTGAGTTGTGGTATAAAAGTATCAAAATTAATGTAAAGCTGAAACTTTATAACAAAATTCCTATGAATAAAATATTGGTGTCTATGAGCATAGCTTAATATTTAAATTTTTGTTTTTGATATTTATATATTAAGAAGATTCAAAATAGAGTACTTTAAAAAGAAATCTGGAATTCTTTTAAAAAAAACTTAATTATTAATATAGAAAAAAAATGCATATGTTTTTCTTTTTATCCCCATATTCTATAAATATTTCTTATATCAAAATTTTGAAAACCTACAATCGTGAAAATAGGGATGAAATGTAAATTTAACTAAAATATAGATATTGATTTGTCTAAACATTAAATTTATTTAAAAAATTGCTGTTATTGTTTTATGATAAAATATAGAATTTAAAGAGTAGGATTGCATTTACACATTAAAATTTTTACTTATTTTCCATAACACCAAAAAAGGTATTTACAAAAATATTTTAATTAGGTCTTTAGAAGAAGTCAAGAATATATTTTCATCTCATTTCCCTCAAGTGGTAAGATAATGTATTTATTTCTATTTTAATTCAAAACATATTTACAATGTAAATGTTAGGATTTAAGAGTAATTACATTTTATCATTTATTAAAATGAAAACTTAATGAACATAGATAATTTGACTGATGTACCTAGAATATCCTTAATTATATTTTATTTAATTCCTCCAATTTTAACAAATTAATTACTGTACATCCAATCTTTTTACAAATTATGAAATATACTAATTTGTTGCATAATAAATGTTAGAAAAACTGCATTTTTTTTCAATTTTAAGAATATAAGTAAATAAAAAAGGTTGCTAATTTCTTCCTAACTTAGTAAAAATAATACATTCTTTATAAGTATTTTCATTATAAAAAATTAGCCATTAAAAATAGTTATTGCTTTGTAAAATAACTATTTACAGAGATATTTAATAGCACTGATTCAATATATAATTAATGGATAATATTTAATTTATAAATATTTCTATTTACTATAAAGGTTATTTTGTAAAGGAAGGAATAAAAAATATATAGCATTTAACCATAAGGAAAACAATATTAAATTGTTCTTTGAAGATTTATATAAAAATTTAAAATCTTCAATGAACAGTTTTGGATGTATTATAAATTGTTTTCCCGGAAATATTTTCTTTTTTAAAATGTATAGATATATTTGCCTATCATTTTATTTAATAAACAATAACTAAATAACAATATAAAAAAGGATGTCCTTTTTAATTTTAAGGTGTCTATTATAAAATAAATATCTTGTAGGAAAGCAAAAACATTATCCCTGATGATCCTGCTGATGACCCACATTTCAAAGAATCTGATATTGATACAATGCGAATGCAAAAAAAGAAGGTAAATTTATAATATTATCAAGTAGTTCATAAGAATATTGTTGTTTTATGCATTTTCTTTTTATTTTTCATGATTTTCAACATTAAGAAATCTTCATTTTTAAAATAAAATGAAAATTAAAATTGGAGGAAAAATGAATTTTGAATTGTTTTCCATTTGAATTCTTTCTCAAATTCTAACTTACATTCTCTTTCTACTTTGATTGATTTTTTTTTTATACATTTTAAAGTAACATAAGGGCACCTCAACTTGTCAATTTTTTTAGTTTTAATAACTAAACAGTCTTTCTCTACTATCTATTGAAGTTTAGCTCTTTTTATTGCTTATGTTATCTTGTCTGAACATTTTTTAAGTCCATGAGTACTTTGCTGGCGTCTGTTTCATTAGTAAAGGATTTTTCATAGATTATTGTCCAGGGAATGGAAGAGGTAGTAATCTGATGGTGCAAGGTTAGCTGAGTAAGAAGGATGGCAGTCTCTTTAACTAAGTTACTGTCTGGTATTTCTGGCCATCCAGGTGACATTGTCTCGCATTACACACATCTCGCCAAGAACAGTACACCCTTGCGATTAATCAGTGCTGTCTCTTTCTTTTGCATATATTCCAATTGCTGCTAAGTACAGGTTCGCAGTAATCATTTGACCCCTTGGTAGCAGCTCATAGTGAACCACCTGATCACTAATTCACCAAACACAAAGCATAATCTTGTACGAGTGCTTAATAGGTGGCCATGCGCTGAATGGAATAGTATCTTGGAGTGACAGCCAATGTTTGGAACGCTTAGGAGTTTCATACAAGACTCACTTTTTGTTATTCCATTGAATATGAATACAACTAGTGGCAAGAAAGCAACAAAAAACAGGCTGCCACTCTTTGTTGCTTAGGGACTCCCAACAGCTTATGTGGCGCAGCTTGTCCTCTTTGGACCTTGTGCCACAAAACCCAGCCAACCAACCCAAAAGCTTGAGAAACCCTTTCGCTAAACTTATACGTTCTACCTAAGCAGTGCAGATGAAGTGTAACCATTTCACCAGAAACCTTAAATTGTCTAGCAATTTCACCTCACATTTGATTACTGTACTCCTTAATGGCCACCTGCAGGGCTTCATCATCCAAAGCCTTTGGTTATTCACTGCTTCATCACAAAGGGATAAATCTCTCGACCAGAATTTGTGAAACCAACGCCTTGCCGTACATTCATTCACAGAACAATTTCCAAACGCTTGACATATTCGGCAACTTGATACAGTATCTCATAAGCCCACTTTTGATACAGTATCTCATAAGTCGTAAAGAAAACAACAACAAAAGCTATTTCAACACATCTATTTCTCTTCGCTACTGTACAAATTATGACTGATACATGTGCGTGGTGGACCTGCTTTTATAACAACTGATATTCCTATTTTCAACCACGTTATACATTAATTTGCATACTTATTCTCACTTCAGCCAATGGCCAAGTGAAAACGGCAAAAACTTTGTTTACTTTGTATTTACATAAAATTGCTGTGATAGTTATTGCTGGATATATTTTTTAATCCTAATCCATAAGTAGAATATTTATTTGACAAACACTATCTCAAAACATTTACTTTATTATGAAATGAAAGTATTGGGTAATTATTATCCTTAAAAAGTATATTACATTTTTAAGGACAATAATTACCCAATACTGTTATTTACATGCTTAAAAAATAGTGTATGTTTATTTTATGTATATTTCAAGATAAGTTTTTAGTTTATATAATAATATTTATTTAATACCTTTCAAAAGTTTTTAATCATGCATTTATATATAATATAATGGCAAATTGTTCCTAAACATGTTAATTTTATATTGATGGAAATATTTTTAGGAGTTGATGGAGTATAAGAAGAAAAAGCAACAGAGAAATTTTAGTGACATGAAATATTAATTATTTTTGAAATTTGTTTAGAAGATATGATTCTAGTCATTTTTTTTTCACATTGATGTCATGTCTAATATTTTTTGCGCTTTTCTAATTAATGATTTTATGTTAAAAAAAATATACCTAAAATGTTTACATAATAAAAGTACTTTTTATGTAAAAAAACACTAAAATTTAAAATAAATAATGTTCTGCCAAGCAAAATTACTTAAAAAGATTTCATCTTTGTTTCATTGTAAATAAACTCAAAGCAAAATTACTAGTATCGTCTTTTTTTAAAGTGAAAAAATACTTAGATGTAGATAAATTGAAATTTTAACAAATGTTAGTTTAATGTTTAAATTATTTTTGTTTTTAATTCCACTTTTTTATTAGCATATGAATAATTAATAGCAGTAAATCATCATACAATCTATTAAGTCTAATAAATTTCTTATATTAACTATAGAGAAACTATAAACTGTTTAATGCCTTCATAACTTTGTTTTTATTGTAATTTTATGCTTCTATAATACAAAGGTAAATTCTATTTTTCATCTTTTAAAGGGATCATAAGAGAAATATGTTACTATAAGGGAACTTTTTAAAACAAGGGTTAATACTTGTAATTAACTAATTCAATTCTAAGAACGTTAACTTTTAACAGAAAACACATAAGCAATCTGATATAGATTTATTTCATATCATTAAATATTTTATTTAATCACAAGAGTTTGTTATAAAAAATATTACTTTCCATTTATATATAATAGGAGATCCTACAAAATGCTAATTACTCATAATCATATTTACATTAGAAAGCAATTTAAATATTGCTTAATCAGGTAATTTAATATCAATTTACTTCAGAGCTTATTAAATATGAGAATATGAAAAATCTAAATTATACATCTACTAAAATAGTTTTCAGACATTTTGTACCTTATTTAAAATTTTCAAATATACTGTTTCGACTTTTTATAAGGTGCAAAAGTTTTTCTATTATTTAAGATATAACTTGCATTAAAAAAGAGTTTGAAAATTTAAAAAGAGACTATCAGAAAATTAAAATAAAAAGTTTTAAAATGCTAAAGACACAAAAGAATTTTGTCAGGGCTCTTACAAATGTTTTTGATTCCTAAGAAGTACATTTCAGTTTGCAAAATGGTTTTTGTATTATATAACTAAATTAACAAGTTAATAGACTAAAATATTCAAATAAAGCTCTTTGTAGCAATTTAAAAAAGTTTTAATTACAAAAGGATCACTTGTTCATATCTGCCAACATTTTAAAATACTTCAATTTTTTTCAATCTCTCGTGCAGATAAGAATAAAATTTTTACTTAAAAAGAAGCAATTCTGTTATATTTTCTTATGTTTAACTCTTCAACAATTTATGTTACTAAAATAGAATTTTAAGTATTTAAACATGGATGCTGATTGATTGCATTTCCAATACTTATTTGCACATTTTAGAAAGGGTACATTTATTTTAAATATTTTATTAATCATTAGTAAGCTAAAACAAGTATTCAATAATGATCATAGCTAAATGTAATTAAAAGTGCCTGAAAATGGATTTTAAAATTAAAGAAATATAATAAATTTATCATACAATATAAATTATTTTCAGTTCTTCCATAAAGCTCTCTATAAATATGCAGTATATATTTTATGATTGCTGCACAATCATGCTCAAGAAATTACATTCTTAATTTTGACTAATTTAACAATGTGTACAATTTTAACGCTCGCTCATAAAAAACCATGCATTATATAACTAAATTGTACAAGCTGGAACCTATACTTGTTTATCTTAGATAATTGAAAATTATATACAGAATTAATAAACCATTAATTATTAGTGCGCACTGCAAATTCTAAATTTTTTAATTTAATTTAGATGCCTATAAACATTAGGTATTAAGAAAACAACACACTGTAAAATCCTGATACGGTTTAAAATCAGGTGTATAAATAATTTTGGAATAAAAACTTAATGTTTACATATTTTTAAAAAGAATGCCAAACTTAAAAATTACACAGTTAACTTAAAAATAAATCTTATACATTAGTACATTTTAAAATAATGTGATCTAGAAAATAAGCCTTTTTATTATGAAAAATAATTGTTAACTAAATGAACCTTCTTTATTCAACAATAACTTTCAAACACAGGTTTTTTTAAATCACAAGTTTTAGAGTTTTTATGTTATGTACTTCTCCCACCAGTTCACTGAGCTAGGCTTTACTATATTTCATCCACAAAAACGTACTGATTGGAAAATCTTGTGTAATGACGAAAATAATGAGAAATCGTCCAATATACAAATTTAAAAATGTTCCCTGGATGATTTGGATTTCTTTACTTCTGCCAATTCCCATATCATTATGGAACTCAATAATTGCTCAATTGTTTCAAAAATAAAATTTTTCAAGTCTAGACTTTACTTCTATTTCCTTTATTTATTTATTTTTAAGTTTTAGAAAATATATACGTTTTGGGAGAGAAGAATTGAATGCAGCACTTGGTTCAGTAAACTGATAGCAGTAATGCATAACAAAAATTTTGAAATGTTTAAATGTAGGAGATACTGTAGAGCAGTTAAGTCTCATATATATAACAGGTTTTCTATCAATAAATAATTACTTTCTAGACGGCCATCCTAATTTGAAAAATAGCTGCGAAAATATATTAGTATCTGCATTCACTGAGAAAATTCTGTTTACATGAAAACTTATTGCAATCTTTTCATTCAATTTGCTGACATTTAAAAAGTATACCTAGCTTTGAATTATAGCACATATAAATCATTATATATAAATATATACATCATTTTATTTCTTAAATATTATATTCCAATTTCCAACTTTTAATTGTTAAATCATGTTATAGATAAACATTAAAGACAATATTTCCATACTTTGTTTTGATAGAACATTTGTCAAAGGATTTAAGCTTAATAAAGAGCAGGCTACTCAAACTGGAAAATAGGGAGAAAATATTTTTAAAATAATGTTTCAATTTGAAGTAAAATATTATAGTGAGTTAATATTTTAAATAAACATATAAAATTTAAATAATTATCTTGTTGGTATACTTAAGTATAAAATTGGTTGAATAAAATTGAGTATAATATCATTCAAGATGGAATAATTCCCCCTTGCATATAAATATGGATTCTTGCTTACATTATTAAAGTAAAATAAAGTTTATTGTAGATACATCAATTTATAAAACTTAATTCAAGTTAAGTAGTATGTTCCCCAAAACATTTTATTATTTTTTTTTATCACCATACTTACTTTCTTATCAATAATAGACAAGATTCTTTTTCTTAAAAATCATTTAAACATTCTTTTAAATTTGCAATATTGATTTTTCAGGAATTACAATAACTTAAAATATTTTTTTACAACAAATAACTGTTTTGGAGAAATAAAATATGAGAAAATTATCATAAAAATAAAATGAGTTTAGTTTATAGTAGAGTTTATGGAAGTGTATATATTAGAATAGCACAGAAAAAGCAGAAATAAAATTTATTTTAATCTATTGCTAAATGTTTAATGTTATTTCTACAATAATTAGAAGAAGAATTGTGGGTCTAAGCAACTAAAAATGTATGTGTTCCACAAGCTTGTTAAAGAATTACTTAAAAATACTTTCATATCACACATGTATTGGTGTAAGTCACAAATTTTAAAGTTTATTTCTAACCCTAAAATAAAATGAATGTAGTATCACAAAAATATATATATAAATTAAAATAAAATTATACATCACTGATATTTTATTAAAAATATATTAACAATAAGACTAGTAATTTACATTAATGAAAAAAAATTCCCCTCCCCGCAAGTACAGCAGGCTTATTTAATGTTACACCAATTTCAATACAAGTAAATAATTAAAAAGAAATCATTAAAATCTTATGAGAAGATTTTTTAAGTTACAGATTTCTAGAAATACTTTCTGAAAAATGACATTTTCCATTGAAAAAGTGAAATCAGTTTGAAAATAATATGTTGAAAAAATTTCTAAGAAATTCATACCAGATACTGGATGCTCAACAATTTGAAATAATTAAAGGCATTGTCAGAGGTAATACTGACATAAAAAAGAATTTGGAATCTCCAGTATCAACTCTTGACTAGATTTTCATACAGAAACACTATATTCATTATCTATTAATAATGATCACGATTTAAAAAAAAAAAAAAAAACCCTTGGATTCTGGGGGGGGGGGAAAGTCTGCTACTTGGTAAATCTTTAAATTAATACACATTTTAAATTAAACAGTAATCAGTAAATTTTTAATATAAAAACTATTGCAAAAATATTTCAGTGCAAATAGTGAAATATCCTCCCCACACAAAAATTTTATTTCATATCCTCATAAAAAAAAAATGTTTTAATACATTTCTATTTCTTATAAGCAATTTGATAACTGCATTGAATTCTTATGCATACAAATGAATATGAAGACAAAATTGTATAATCTACAATTTTTATTAAACATTTCACAGTGACAGTTTTATACAGTGCTATATACAGATGGAAGTTAATTATTTTTGAAAGGTGAGCACATCAAATAAATTTACAACAGCTCTGAGATGATCACATCAGCCAGACTGTATACAAAAGTGAAGCATGGGAAATGCTATAAAATGTGGTCTCTAATGAGAGAGTGGACTAAGACTCAAGCACTTTTTCTTAAACTAAAAAAATTTCTTTTTAACAAACATCAAGAATTTAGATTTGAATATAGAGCATATATTTTTTCATTCAGAGTATAGAAGATAATTTTTCAACTGTTTCTTTACACAAAATAATAAAAACGTTTCAATCCAAGGTTAATAATTAGGATCAGGCAATGAAATAAAATCTACACCATTTTTACATGTCATATGAACACAATATTAGTCTAAGAATGCAGGGTTTCAGGAAGAAAGAAATCTTTATGTGGCTTGAGAGACCAGAGGATGTTACTAATTCACAACACATGGTAGAAACTGGATGATTAAATCCATATAAAGAGCTAACTTCTTATTTAAACATATAGAACACTGACATGTTTTTCCAGCAAATGCTCTCAGACTAGATGGATATATTTTTCTTTCTCCAAATCAATTAAAATATAAATACCAAAGCACTTAAAAGATAGATTTCAAAAAATATTACAAATGTATTATAAAAATTCATTTGCAATCTCCTTCTGAGATTCTTATTGTAACTACACACATCAGGCAAACAAATGTTGACAATCAAGATATACCATACAATTCTCACACATCCAACATTACTCTTGTGCAGCTTCAAATCCAAATAACTTATACATTCATGAATTTAAGTTTTAAATCATGCAAATCATATCTCCTGTTGCTGCACATCATTCTAAAAGCGCAATACAACTACAATCGATTGTAGATGGAAGCAAAAACAGCATCTGACCAGATTCTCCTGTTGGGAAGCTGACAAACTTATTTTCTTACCATGTGTTGCACCACTTTCACGGCCACAGGCTATCAATTAATCTCTTATTTTCCCTGCTTCATTCATGGCAGCAGGTGTTTGTGATAGCATTTCCTTAAAAGTATCAACAAATACTAGAGTGCAGTATGAGTGAAAGAGCTAGCACTGTTACTGTGAGCCAAACTGAGCATGCTACCACTGATGCTGAGGTCATCAGCAGGTAAAGGTTCCTGAGAAGCTTCTGCGATAGCCATGGCATCAAATCCCAATCTAGCACTTTCTTCATCAAAGGCTTCTATTTCACGAGCTTGGCGTTCTAATAGTAACCTTTGTCGTTCAGCTCTTTCCTCTTGAAACTGCTGCTTTTCCAACTCCATCTATTAAAATAAATTAATCATAAGTTTTATTATAAATTAAAATATGCAACTATTTATGCAATAGGAACATTTTTTAACTCTTTCATAAAATCTTTGAAAAATATAATTAATATAGAGAAGCTTTGTATCCCTAAGAAAAATTCTTAGAGAATACCTATCAACTTGAAAAATGCACCATTTAAATACAAAAGCTGCAATATGTGAGTCAATAATCACATTCATCATACATACATTCATTATAAATTTTTTATCATGGAGAACTGATTATAATAATAACACAGATCTGGAATTCTAAATGGTATTTAGGTGGATGCCTGGGAGAACAATGGCAATTTTAAAGTTTATAGAATTTGGGGACATACAACGGATAGATAAATTTTGGAAATAATACAAAAAAGATAAAATTTTGTCTAAATAAAACACATACAGGGCTCGGAGTTGTCCTGAAATTCCTGATATTTTAAAAAACGTCCTGAAATGTCCTTATTTTTCAAATAAATCCTGGAATTCCTTAATTTTTTATTACATTCTTTTGAAAGTTTAATTTCAATTAATAATTTTATATTTTTCAGTTGTAAATTTTTCTTTCAGTGGAATAAATTTTTTCTTTCAACTGCTTTCTATGCAAAAAGAAAGAGAAAAATTTCCCCCTTTTTTGTTCTCTTTCAAACCGGAAATAGGGTTGCCATACATTCGTCTCCGCCTCGTTTTCAGCCATTGCTCACGCATGTCTGAAGTCAAAAAAATTTAGGTTTGGGTTTACCGTTAAATTCTATTTTGTGCCTTTACAGACAAAGATTCTGGTTTTAGTAGTGCACAACTATTTACAATGATATCGAAATTGTGAGAATTATTGGCCAACGTTAATGCGCATGCGTGAAATGCTTATCGCGCCATTTTGAAAGATTTTGATGGGTGTTTTGAAGAATGTTTATTAGCAAGCTCAGAATTTTATTTTTTGAGAACAATTAATTTTCTTTTAAAAATGCCAAGGAAAACTAAATTTTCCGACAAATGGTTGGAACTGCAAGATGGAAATGAATGCCTAATCAAGACATGGTGCCGAAGTGTTGACGATGTTCATTCTGCGGAGTGCTTCTTATGCAAAAGCAAATTCAGTGTTTCAAATATGGGTTTTAGACAAGTGCTTGCGCATGCAGATGGATTAAAACACAAAAAAGCTGTGAACTGTTACAATAATCAAACACTATTTACTATCAAGTCATCAACTTCATCTGAATCCTCGACATCGACTGTAGTAGTGAATAACAAATCATGGCTTCCCAAAACGACATCAGAGAAAACCATTAAAGCTGAAACCATTTTAGTTTTGGTGGCAATAAAAAATAATTATTCTTTTTCATCTTTGAATGATTTAGCTAACATTTACAGAGAAATTTTTGATGATTCCTCCATAGCAAAAAATCTCAAATTATCTGACAAAAAAGTCAGGTATATGATTAATTTTGGATCAGGTCCGTATTTCAAAACTCTTTTGTTTCGGGATATCGGCACTTTATATTTTGTTTTACTTTTCGATGAAACTACTACAAAACAAATAAAGAAACAGTTGGATATTTACATCTCGTATTGGTCTGATAAACAAGGTAAAAATGTCATTTGTTACCTCGAATCACATTTTTAAGGCATGCTGAAGCCAATAAAATTGTAAAAATTTTATTAAGTTTTATTCAAAATAATGGTTTGAATTTAGAAAAATTAATGCAGTTGTCAATGGATGGACCAAGAGTTAATTTAGCTGTTTTAAAGAAAATAAATAGTGAACTTAGTAAGCAAAGTTTACCAGTACTAATTGATTTGGGTACATGTTGCTTACACATAATCCATGGAGCGCTACAGAAAGGTATTGATAAAATTGATTGTAATATTGATGGATTTGCTATAGATATCCATCAATTTTTCAAACTATTTCTTGCAAGAAGGGAAGATTATCATTCCTTAAAGTTAGAAATACTGGAAGAAACTTTAGCTAGGCATAGTTTCCTTCGTCATGTTGAGAGCTGTTGGTTAACTTTGGGCTCAGTTTGTGAGATAATTGTTGAGCAATATGATGTTCTAAAGGAATATTTCATTGTTAAAGTACCTAAAGAGTCGAAATCTCCTCTTTCTGATAGACATCTTCGGATTATAAAACATTTGAAAGACCCTAAAACTCTGACATATCTGCATTTTGTTTCATTTTTTTGTAAAACTTTTGAACTTTATTTACTTCTAATGCAAAAAGTTGAACCTTTAGTACATGTGATGTACAGCAAATTAAATGAACTTGTTTGCAGTACGATTTTTAAATTTTTAAACCCAGAAGAAATCTGTGAAAAAAATGGAGTAAAGTTGCTACAAATTAATGTTGATTCAGGAAAAAATTGGTTAAATTTAAACAAGATTGAAGTAGGTCATGGTGCAAAAGCAATGCTGGAAGAACTTACTGATAAAACAACATTTCTACAAAGTATTAGAAGCTGCTACATAGCAACTTCAAAGCATTTGCTTCAAAAACTTCCTATAACAAATCCTTTACTCAAAGATCTCCAGTGTTTGTCTCCTTATAATAGAAAAAAGGAAGAGTCTAGGAGTTCATGTAGCAGATTAATTCAACATATTCCTCATGTGAATAAAACTTCTTCAGATTTTGATAAGATGAATGAAGAGTGGA
>JAPDSC010164586.1:67813-108578 GCA_026290005.1 Latrodectus geometricus
TGTGAATAAAACTTCTTCAGATTTTGATAAGATGAATGAAGAGTGGAATCTTTACATGTGTGAAGATGTGACTTTGATTGTGAATGATTATGATAATGATCAAAATATCTGTAAATATTGGAATGTGGTTTTCAATATAAAAGATGCTGGTGGTTATATAAAATATCCTACTCTTTCTAGAGTGGTTAAAGCATGTTGTCATTATTGAATGTAAATTTCCAACCAGAAAGAGGGTTTTCAACTAACAATTCTGTTGTGACGAAGGAGAGATCTTCTTTATCGGAATTAACCATTCAAAGTTTACGGATTTGTCATGATGTTATTCGAATGCATGGCAATTCTGTTTCCTCCATTCCATATACCAAAGAAATGATGCATTATATTCAGAAATCTCATGCAGAATATGCATCATATATGGAAAAATCAAAAGATGTAACATAATTAGAGAAGAAAAGAAAGGATGAGGAAGATGTAGAAGCTACTAGTGAAAAAAAGTTTAAACAATCGCACCTATTAGAAAAAATTAATGAACTTGAGGAAGAAAAGAAAAATTTACTTGATAATCAGTGTGTAGCTCAAAAACTTTTGGATGATGCAACTAAAAAAATAGCATGTGCTATCAGTGATGATAATATGAGTGATGTGAAAGTTGGACAAATGATGCTGTGTGCTGCTAATGCAGAGATTGCATCTGTGAATGATAAATTAAAAAAGTGCAGTATTAAATTATTGGAATTAAATGCTAGTGCATCCAGTTCAAAATGAACATTATTCAATTATACATAAATTAACTGTTAATTTAAAGCATTTATCATGTAACTTATTAATTTTCAGAAAATGTTCAGTATAAAAAGTTTAAATTTCTGTATTATTTTTCATATTGTTGTATTAAAAATTAAAAAACTCAGAATTTATTAAATAGTTTATTCCTTTCTAAAATGTGTTTTATGCATAAAACAGAAATTAATATGTAAAAGTAACATTGGTTTTCTTTAATTATTGAAATATGTCCTGAAAAATGTCCTGATATTTCTTGAAAATAGTGTCCTGAAAAAAAAAATTCTGTACTCCGACCCCTGCACATATTTTGATGATTTTTTGTTCATATTATAAATCTGGCAATAAGTAATAATTAATTCTACCATTTTCTAATATTTAAATTTTTAATTAATAAGTTTAGTGAAATTTTAAAAGGAAATGAGTAAAATTTTTATAAACAAATTTTTTGACTTAGGTACACAATTATAAGCAATGAATAAATAGTCAGTATAACTTGGCTAACATACTTTAGTATTAGGTAAAATGTCTAATTGCATACTTTCACTTCTTTTACAGTATTTTTACTTATCTCAAATCTTTATATTATGAAATCGAAATAGACATAATATTTCATACTTTTTTTAAACTTAATTAAAAGCAAATACAGTTACTGTTTTAGAGATCATTCAAAGTATTTATTGTAAATCAAAAGTATATAAATTAAATGGGTTGGAAAAAAAAAATTATATTAATTAAAAATTTAAGCAAGTGTGACAAAAATTTTATCCATAGCAGAAATATTAGACAGAACATCAGTTACATTCTTTGATATTTAAACAGACTTCTACAACTTGGCACTGTACAACAAAAAGCTCATGTTGTCAGTTTATGTTGCATGTGTTTCTAACACAAGACAATGGAATGTCTCAAAAGATAGAAACTATTGTAAACTTCTTTAAGGATAAACTGCATTTATGAAAAATGAGTGTACTATTCATAAAAATGGAAATACAGAACTCATCCTAAACTATACAAATAGGAAAGAAAGGTGTCACATTTATCTCTTTCCTTGGTTTAACGGTGGTTAGAATTGATCTAAGAATTAATGAACATCAGATAGCATATTTTTGATTTAGTGTCTCATTCAATGGTTACCATATTCTCCTATAAGCTCTTTAAGATGGGCCAACAGTTTGTAGTTAACACAAAGCAATCTATAATTATATCCTTTACTTGATTCAATAACTTTTTTTTTTACCAGATTTCAAAAAAAAATATTTTCAGTTAAGAAATGTAGAATAAAATGAAAATTAAAAAGAGACTAATCATCTTTAAGGATGATCACAAAGCTTATTTTCAAGTAAAATATGTATGTTTGTAACAGAAAACTTACAATATAATTAAAATCGAAGAAAAATTCAGTTACCATTATTATAAAAGTAAAGTGAATTTTTTTTTCACTAGTTGAATTTTAAAGTTAAATATTTTGAATACTTTTAGAACAACACATGTAATATAAACTTTTTTTTTTATCAGATCCTAATATTGCTGTAAACTGCATGATCAGAAAAATCAACAAATTCACTGCTATGCTCGCTTAAACTAAACCATAATTATTACGTTTTATTATACCTTTTGTTCTAAAAGAACTCGTCGTGTAGAAACTCTATCTTCTAATTCCCTGCGTTCTCTATTTCTTTGAGCCTCACCCTGCATTTTGATCTTACTCTGAAAAGCAGTTAACAATTCCAATTCTTGTTGCAACTGATCTTTCAATTGCCTATATTCCAATTCTTGTGACTCATCAAGTCGAATCTATAAAAAGCAAATATTATAATTAAAACATTTCACCATTGAAAAAAATTAGCTTAATATAGGCAAGATATTTAGATTAAATTTGTTTTTATATGTAAAAACAGATAAAAGTAAAATAATTTAACATTAAATGTCAAGGAAAAATTAAGTATGATGATAATAGTTTGCATTCACTCTTTGGAGATCTTTTGCACACAAATTTAACCAGAACCTTTAATTTAAAGTGGAATCTGAATAGCTAATTAAACATCTAACCCCAAGTGAGTCAAACACAAAAGCTATTGAATTGAAAATTATGCAAATTAATTTTATAGAAAAATGATGATTGGAAGCAAAACAATACAGTAGAAATTCAATTTATAAGTTTATGAAGTAAATTTCCAGAGTAAATTATATATAAAATTTTAGTTAATTTAATACATTTATTAATAATTTTAAAAAATAGCAATGAAACATTTTATTTAGCACGGGAATGGAAAAAATTTAATCTAAGAGAAACCCTTTACCTGTACAGGAGAAAAAATAAATTGTTTTCAAACGAGCACACTATAAAATCATAACATAAATGTATGGTAAGCGATTGTATACAAAAAAATTATTTACAAATTTCTTTTTAAAATTTAAGATAGTTAATATGATATTTGAATTTTGAATTATGGTTTTTTAATATGATCAATCTTTTTTTAGTTAACTAAGTTGTTTTGAAACAAAAAATTTATTTAGTTATCTAAAAGAAAATAACTATTAAGCAAATTTCATAAATATAAATTAAAACTTACTGATTGTTTCTGTAACATGTCAGCAATGCTCTGTTCATACTGTTCTCCTAAAATTGCTAATTTGCGCATCTGCTCTTCTTTCAATTTTTTAATCACTAATTTTTGTTCTTCTTTAGGAGTAGAAGCAAGAATTTGATTTTTCCAAGCTTTGTACTGTCTGGTTTGGATTTTGCAAGTTTCTCGAAATTGCTTTCGAATCATTAATTCTTTTTGCTGGAAAAACAAAAAATTCATCAAATATAGAACTCAAGAAATAAAACAATAAAAATGATCAAATTGGGGAAACATCCATACAATTGAATACTCACAATTTTTAGGCATAAAAATGCATTAAAAAACTCTACGTTATATATCTTAAGAGATATTAAATACTCAATTAAACATTATTGTTCATGACCAGAATAATCAAAACTAGCTTATTTTTTAAATTATATCGATAATAATTTTTAAAATGAATTAAGTTTTTAATAACTACAAAAAGAATCATTAAAATAATAAGAATTAAATATAATTAGTAAATAAAATCAGTAATAAATTTTGTCTCAAAATATTTCTGTATGTTTTTATTAATAATAGAAATCAACTTGCCTTTAAACTTTTTGGCTGTTGCTTAACTTCTAAGGCATGTTTTTTACGAAGTTCTCTTTCTCTCCTAGAGTTATACTCTTGTTGATTAGCTAATTCTGTTTGATGTTGTTTACGAACATGTTCTTCTCTTAATTGGTGAACAGTTCTTTGTTGGCGATACTCTAATTCTTGTGTGCAATCATGATGATGAAGTAACATTGAGTGGGCTTGTTCCAATTGAGATTGCCTTTTATTTAATTCCTGTTTTTAAAAAAATCGTTATTTTCTTGGTATGGATTACTAAAACAACATAAAGTATATAAATATAAGTAAGCAATATAAAATTATGATCCAGAACATTTCAAACAATGCATATAAAATTAAATATGGAAAGACAAAAAAACACCTGGAAATCTTGACAAATCTTACTTGATAACATAAGCTACTGAAATCATTTATTTTGTGTTCCATTGTTTTTTAAAAGCTCACCAATGTCATTCCTTAAAAATATGTTTAATCAATAATGGAAATTACATCTGAGAAATTTCATCATGAAAGATTTAAACAAAATTTCTAAAATGAAAACGGCTTAATTAAAACCTCATATAAACTGTAAATGTACATTTTGCATTTCTGGTTAAAATTTGTATTTTAACAAGAAATGAAAAATGCTTCACATTGGATTTGATAGTAAATACTTATCATTGTATTAATAGAATGAACCAATCATTTTAAAACAAAGATTTGTAATTTCCCCCCCCCCCCCAGAAATGCATCTGTGTAAGCATCTTAATGAACATTAGCTTTTCAAACCAGTGCCTCCCAATAGTCTCTAAATTATCATCCTAGATACCACAGAGTGCCTAGTAGGTGGTATATGGGTAGATGGTACGATTTTAATGGTGCAAAGGTGGCCACTCCTCTGATTGCGCAGTTCTCCAGCTTATTGTTATTTTTAAGACATCCTGACCTTCTTTGACGGTAGACTCTGCCTTCCTTGATCCATCATGCGCAGCCACGGGCAACAAACATATAGCTCCTTTTGATGTGGTGGACAATATGCCTGTTCGAACAACCTGCTTTTGTGAGGCCTATTATACAGCCCCTCAAAATCTCATAACTGTCTGTACTATCGAGGTTATATCTCAAACACATTTTTAATCATAATACCATTCATTAATGCCAACAGATTCGTATGCATAGCCCTATAACAAGAACAACCCATTTTATAAACCCATCCATGTGCACATAATACGTCTTGTCCCTTGACATTACCCTTGTCTCATTGATATCAAAGTTTATTTGCATAACTCTGACCAGATAATGTTCCTGATGTGTTTCCTGATAGTGACTATTTTTCATGGGTACATAGGATTTTTGGGATGGTGTATATATCTTTTTAATACGAACATTCTTTTGCTCAAATGACAATTTTTTTTACCTAATGATTAAATTTAGATATCCATCAGTTACATATATTTACAACAAATTACAAAACAAGTGTTTTATATCCCTCAATTATCACAGCATAAATTCAGTAATTCAACTTCTTACATTTCCTATTTAATTTAAATTAGAATTTTCATAAAAAATTTTTTAAAAATTAATTACTTAGAAAAATTTTGACAATAAATATTGAAACAAGTTGAAAATATATTGAATTACAGAAATCATGTTTAGTATATAATTAGTAATACTTCGATGAATATCAATTTTACAATCAAAAATTAAGCATACAAAATGCTATTATTCAATAAAAACAGATTTAAGAAAATAAGAAAATGCTATGAAAAATCTTTTGAATGAAAAAATTACACCTAAATTTTAAAAGATAATGAAATAAACTTTCATTATTATAATTCTGATGAAATAATAATTGAAGTATAATTTACTAAACAAAATTAATTTTTTGCAGTTTATAATGGGAATTTTTTTTTTTAAATGATTGTCTTAAAATATGTAGGATTTATAAATAAATAATGTTCATTTGTAAAAATAAATTATTACACTAATCAAATTAAATGCTTGATTCAATTCTTAAAATATAGACAATGGGACATGCACAAAAAGAAAATCTACACTAAATATACTACAATGCTACTAAAAACTGAACTCTACACATACACATGGGGAAAAAAAACATTTGTGAAGTCTTCTGGACTATTTTAACAGTTATGATATATACAAGTTGCCAAATAATTAACTATATTAATAAAAATTTATTTGCTTTTTGTTTAAGAATTTTGCATTTTCAAGGTTTGTTAGCTAACAAGATTATATATACTTACATCTCTCAATAAATTTTGTTCCATTTGATGATATTGTAATAATTTTCGTCTGCGGAATTTTCTAATTTCTAGACGATGAGAATCAGACTGTTCACGTTGAAGCCGTTGCAAAGATGCTGTCTGACGTTGAAGTACTTCTTCCTTATGATTACGCATGGCATCATCTCTTTGCCTTGAAGAAGCATCTCCACTAATTTCCTAAATTAAAAAAAAAATATGTAACACTATACTGATAAAGATTAAAAGCTTCTAAAAATGACTCAGTTAAAATTGAAATTATTTGAATTTGACATTCATCATTCAATGTTTACACATTCATTAGAAAATGCTTTAAACAGGATGTGCAAACTGTTAAATAAATATACAGATGTACATTTAGCCATACTCATGGTAAATTATGATATGTTTTCTTCCAGACTATGAAAACAAAAGTTATCTTCCTTGTAAAAAGAATAAGAGAAATAACAAGAATTTTCATTTCTGTTTTTATACCATAGATCAACACAGCACACAATAGATTAACAAAAAATATTTAACTAAGAAAGTTTTAACAATTTGTTGTATGAAATTAGTTTTCACATGAAATCAAAAGAATACCAATATTTCTAATATATTTCTCTGCATCTAGCCTTCTATAAATTTTTAATGTTATATTATCAATTATTAAATTTACAGTTGCATACTGAAAAATATGCACATATTAACAATATATATAAATTATATTTCTTTACTAAGTGTGGTCAACTAATTTAAGAGTTAAATAATGTATTGAAGTATTACATGAAAACAATAATGAGTAAATTGAAATACACTTGAATACGCATTTCATATGTTGCTAAAATTGCAGTTAAAAACAATTTGCATTCTTTTAGAAGTGAATGAGATGCAATTTTTTTAATTTTTCAAAGAGAATTTATTATTGGGGCATTGGTTGGTTTGTTGCTCAAAGATAATTTTTGACACATGAGGGTTAATTAGACTACAACCTTCAGTTTAAAGTGAATTTATGTCAAACCACTATGAACATTTATGCCCAAGGTGTGATTCAAGATTTATGGTGGGGTGGTTCCAAAGGAACTTAGCACTGCAACAAAGGGTCTATAGTACAATAAGGTGGATTCAATCTTACAAATTGCTGAATCAAGCAAAATCATAAATCACTTGACTGCTAGCTCAGTTATCAGAAGAAAAGATAGATTTTGTGAAAACAAAATTTTTTAGGCATGATTACTACTATTTTTTTACATGGATATCTTTCTTTTATTTGACATGGAAAATTCACTTTATTATTTTAAATATTTAAAAAATAAAATATCTTATTCATTTTATATATAAGAACCTCAATATTCTGATAAATAAAATTAAAAGTTACTTTCTTATATTTTTATATTTATAAAGAAATTCTTCTAAAGCATAATTTCTAAGTCTCAATCAATTTTACAAAACTCATTTCTCAGTCCAATTTCAAAATAGCAGTCTTTGAATGAGCTAACTAAGTAATAAAAATAATCAAAATTTATGATTTTATATTTCTGAACTTGTAAGACTTTTGGAGAAAACAGAATAAAAATTTCTTTCGCATTAATTCTTTGAAAATATCAAAAAAATTTCCCTAATTCATAATTTTTAAATAAAAACACAAATACTGTTGTTCACAATAGAGATTATCAATCCAAAAAACATAAGTAGATTTTAAAAATATTTGACAAATTAATGATTTAGAAAATATTGTTAATTAAAGAGTAAGAAATTAAATTTCCATTTTTTTCCCAAAACGTTTACTATGACTTACAAATTATTTTTTCTCCTTTTATCCAAATGTTTATTTTAAATTGAATGTAATATTAATTTTGCACTTTATTTAAGAAAATTTTGATTTAAGAAAATTTTTTATTTTTGATGAGTTTCATCATTGTCATTATTATTAACTATAAGATAAAAATCAACAAGAATACGAAATCAAAGTATTTAAAACACTTTTAACTTATATGTACATTTCTACTATTTATTATTATTAATATTTTATTTTAAAACAAAAAAATTACGTATTTGTAAATAGATCAAGTTACTTACTCGTTTTAGTCTGTCTTTTAAATACTTATATTCTGTCTTTTGTTGTGCTTGGTAACGTTTAACTTCATCTTCATGTTGCTGAGATATATTTTTACTAATACGTTTTTCACTGGCTAAATTTTGTTTGAGCTAGGAAAAAAAATTTTTTTTTTTACAAAATTATAAAAAATAATATTTTATAATTAATATCACCAGGAAGCAATTTATAACGAAAATTTGAGAGAGATAAAAGGCAACTAATGAAACAAAAATAATGTATCCCAAGGATTTCAATTAAAAACTCCCATTTTCTACTACATATTAAAAATTATTTTATTAACTTTGAATACTAAAACATTAAAAAGTATTTGCAAAATTACACACTAAAATATCATTGCTGCTTAAAAGTTAATTTGATGAATGATTCAAAATATAGGCTGAAAAGTATACATGTACATTATCAATTTAAAAAATAGTGACACTTGGGAATTTTTATATTATTTCTAAATAATTGTTTCTAATAAAATTCTACATTCACATGACATAATAAAAAAATCTATTCATAAAAATAAAAGAATTTTTGTGAACAGAATGAATAAGCTAGAAAAACAATAAATTTAAAATATTAAACAAAAATTCATAGGAAAGAAATTTCAACCAACCACAACTAAAATGGAAGATTTCTAAATGGAGGAATTTAAATATAAGCTTCCCATTTAACAGATTTCAATATAACAAAATATTAAATACTATTAATACAAACGTACAAGAAGGTTTCAATTTTTTATTCTTCTTTGCAATATAGAACTATAAATACATTTGAACTATTTTCTAAACAAATAAGAAATAAAGAAAATACATCCAAAAAAATTTATATACAATTAAACAAAAACTGAAATACAATTACCTTCCTTTCTAATTCTTGTTGATGTTTCATTTGCAATTTTTCTAATTCTTTACTAAATTGAGTTAGTATATTTTCATATTCTTTATCTAACTTTTGTTTATGTTCTTCCATTTCTTGTCTACATTTTGCTTCCAGCTGAGAAAGGTGAGAGACATAAGTAATGGGCAATAATGATAGAAGAAAATAGTATGAATTTTATATTTTCATTTCAAATTAGCATGTAAAATGAGAACTAAAATTAAATAATTCTTTTAATAAAGCAAAATAGTTTAGATGGATTATAATTTTATTAAATGAAATTCAATTTTCATTCTAATATCATAAAATTCAAACACAAATAAAAATTAAATTTATACAAAATAGCATTAATAATTTTACAAAAATTCTAGTATTTGCATAAAATTTTGAAGCATATCTTTTATAGGAACTGATTAAATTATAGCAATGATCAATTATAAACATTGTTGCTAAGACAATGCTGAACTGTTGAACCAAATGGCAGAGTGCTAACTATTCAGCTACCAACTCAATGAAAGTTTCCATGAAAATGCATAAAAAATTAAATTCAATTGAAAGTAAATAAAATCTAACAAGTGGATACAATGTTTAATGATTACAAATAATTATTAATCATTACAAATAAAGATTGATAAGTATTAATTGAAATATTAAACATTGAACAGTAACAAATATTGGACATAATTGAAATATTAAATATTAAACATGAATAATTATTAAACAGTACAAACAAAAATTGTTTCTTGAATTTATAAACAGTATTGTATGCAATTACAAATTAAGATATTTATTCTGATTTTATGATCAACATATTGTTTCAATTTTGAGAATTGTAGCAAGAATAAATTTTATAATACTAAAAGCAAGGAATTTATGACAATATATAAGAAGCTTAATAAATTAAAATTACATAATTAGAAAATAAAGTTTTGAAAGGAAATAAAGTCAAATAGTTTGATGAAATTTAAAATTGTGAATTTGAAAGTAATGTTAAAAATGTTTTAAATTAATATGAAATTAAACACACTTACTTGTATAAGAGCCTTTTGGTGTTGCCTTCGCATCCTCTTATAGCCAGACATCTGTTCATGCATGTGATTTTCTTGTTCATGTTCTTTGATTTGTCTTGTAACAATTGATGTTGTTCGAATAGTAGCAAAATTATTCGCACCAACATCAGCACTATTGAGACTTGTGGAAGATGAATTCTGAAGAAAAAAAAAAGGTATTTAAAATATTTTGTTTAAGTAATAAACTTTAAAAAGTATCACAAATCATGAACATTTTATAACAAACAAGTCTTGATAAGTTAAAGAATTAGATTCAATCCTAATAATTTTAATATGTATTTGTTAATATACTAAACTTAAATAAGTCACCAATTTCTTATAAACGAAATAAGACTAAATTCTTGAAATAATTATCATTATTTTACTTATTATTATTAGGTAAGTCAAAGAATTTTGATAGTACTCTTATTGCATAAAATTTGAAAACATTTTATAATACAATATTACATTACCATATCTTTTAAAAGCAAGCATTTAAAAATTGGATGCTTTGGATCAAGTTTAAACAAACAAGCAAATAAAGAAAAGAAAACTATGTATAAAAACACTGTTAAAGACTAGGTGCCAGTATGAGCGACAAAATGTACCAAACTGACTAATTTAATATTTATATTTTAATTTTTTTTTAAGTTAATTTTCTGAAGACAAATTTGCAGAGAATTTTTTATTTTAAATTTCTTAAATAAAATTTATTTTGAAAGTTTATAAAATAAATTGATTTTCATATTATAATAAAAATATCTTTTACTTTTGTGATAATATGAAAATAAATTATTTTATGATAATATGAAAAGAAAATAATGCCCGGCTCAATACAACTGAGGTATTTTAAGGTGAGTGCCACTGTTATTGAGCTCACTTTAAAAATGTGAGCTCACAATTAAAATTTGAGTTTTTATAAAAATGCATTTTATTAATGTTATAGATTCAGTTTATTGCTGGAGTCACCTGTTGATAGTTAGTTGACTGCATGATACTTAGTTTAGATGTGTTTTTCATTATGTAATATTTGTGAAATTAATATTTAGTTATTAGCATTTTAATACTGTGGTAAGTTATTATAAAGAAATATTCGAAATTTTGAAAACGTTTGTTATAAAGTAGTATGAGAGTGATAGATATTTGGCAAGCGAGTATTGCACATGGTGATGCAATTTAGGTTGGCGAGATAACTGTGCAGCATTTGATGGGAAAATTGGAAATTGCATCAAACCTGCAGTTACCTAGGCTTTTATACAGATCAATTTTAACTTTTTAGTCCAATTACGAATATTTAAAAATTATATTTTTAAATGATTGCCATATTTTATTAATACATTAATATAAGGGGGAAAACTTATTAAATTTATCATGAGAAAATCTAATTACATGCCAATAGTAGTTTTACTTGTATGAAATGCCAATAATAGTTTTATTTAAATGGAAATTTATGAATGATGGTCCAATTATAAAGGAAAATAAAAATTAAATGTATAAAAAATATTTTTTGTAATTTGATTTTACATAAGTTCAAATAAATGATCTAAATGAAATTACTAAATGGTCATAAAGAAACTGCCTTGCAGTTGCAAACACAAAGTTCAAAAGATAAAAAAATTATCATATTTATAACTAAATATACAGAACATTTTTTAACAAAATATTAAATTTAAAAGTAAATATAGATTAACTTCATAATACATAACTGGAAAGTATATACCTTAACTTTCCTCTAATTAGCAATGGTAACAAATATAAAATACTAAGTAAAAATAATAATATTAAATTTTGCATCTTTCTGGATACATAAGTCCAACTTCTATAGTGACACAAAAACCACTGTAACAATAAAACGGTTTGGAGTACATAAAAATAAACAATTAAAAAATTTTATTCTGAATGCAAGATTATCTGGCATAAAATAACAAATACATAAAGTTTCTTGTAACAAAATACACTTTCAACAGATCAAAATCAAACTCAAGCCTTATTTTCAGAAATCATACATATTATTATGCTTTTAAAACTCTTTGGATTGAAATCTAGAAATAATTAGGAAATTATGTCAAGCATATTTCCTTTTATAAAAAAGAATTAATTTAGCTCTTCTATCCTTTTCACATTTTAAAAATAAGACAATGATAACTGAAAAAGTATTTTATACTTTTTACAATTTTATTTTAAATTATTAGTAATTGCAAGGAAGTCTTGAAGATCAAATTAAAAATGTATACATAAAGTATAGTGGAAAATTGAGTTAGCTAGATCCTGGCTTCTGAAATATGGTGAAGGTATCAGAGGGACTTTTTTTTAATGGAGCAAAATTTGAAGATCTGATATATTGCACTATTTCCAACAAACACCTTTAGAATGTTAACAATTTTAGCTGCTGTCTTCTTCAATTCAGTTAGATTCTTTGTTGTTCTATGATAACTTTTACAAACATCCATTCCCAAGATGAAAATGGGGTCTACAAATGGTTGAACTAAAGTTCATAAGTTTGTAACAAATATAAAATATGGTAGTTAAAATCAGCTGCACTGAATTTTAACTACCATTCAGCAATTAAAATTCAGTGCAGCTGATTTCAATAATTCCCAAGAAACATTCTTCCCATATTGTATTCATAAGTATCTGCTCTAGTTTTGCTAGCAGCCCCATAAACAGTAAATTCCTTATTTACACACCAATGCAACATAAACAGAAATTTAAGCAGAGAATTATTTCTCTCATGTGAATCAAGCAGTTATATGCTTATAACATTAAGTTATTATCCAGTTCCTACATAAATTGTGTTACAATATATGTCTTTTTATTTTATATTCTGCCTTTCAACAGATGAGTTACGATTAATATAAGTCATTAAATTTCCTAAAAAAGATGTAATTTTGCTCTGCATATGGAAGTAAAATATAGATAAAACTTGAAAAAGATGTGTTTAAGAATGTTTATACTAAAATCGCACTTTAGTCACTACTGCTTGTAACGTCAATCACTCTCTCAAACTCTCGAAAAAAGGATGTGTATTATGAGCCCTTGTTGGCAGCCTTTGTTGTGTATCTTTCATAATAAATTGTTATTGTTTTAATTATACAGTCCACAATTATTATTAATGCTCTCCCTAACTTCTAGTACAATATGAAGAAAAAATATGAATAAGAATTTAGATTATTGCTATTACAAGATGGTTAACTATATAACTAATTTGCAAAATTATCCATCTTACAATTTTAATAATGTAAATTTATTGCAAGTTTTTAGTAAAAATTATTTTCAAAAAAATTGTTAAATTAAAGTTAATGGGTTCTAATTTAAAAAAAATATTTGTGAAGCAAATAGTATCAAAACAGAAAAATTACCGATGGACTGACACGGATTCCTCCACGCTCTCGAAATGAGGCAGGATAGTTGTATGTCGAATCCGTTTCAGAAGCAGGTGGAAGACTACTTGTACTACTGCTCTGACTGCCAGCACTAACATTCTCACTTTGTTGACTGTGAGTACTGGCAATACTATTACTTTTACTACTATCTCCTATTTGATCATCTTCCTGTTAATAGAATATTTGTTTACATTTTGATTCAAGATATTCTTTCAAAAGTTTAAATATATAAAGTTTTCATATTATAATAACTATATCAATATTATATATTTAATAAACTATATTAATGATAAAACAATCTAAGTTTTTCAAAGTTAAACAAGCTTATCTTTTAAAATAACAATAAATAAAAATGCAGTGGATAATTTGTGTCAAAAGCATTTATGTGCATTTGAAAAATAAAAATATTGCTTAGTAGATAAAAATAATAATTGTTCTTACAAATACAATACAATTTTAAATGGAATTAAATACATTTACATGAATTAAGATTTATATTTTAAATTTTATTTTCATCAGATAAGACACTTAATGATTTTATTGTTTAAAAGTTTATTAATAGCTAGAAATTAAACTTTCAAAAAACTAATTCAAATTTTTTTAAAACAATTGTATAGATCTGAAGAAAAATCTGTCTTTGTTTACAAAAATGTAATATCAAATATAAACAAATCTTGTTTTTTCAGACTGATTGTTACGTAATTTGCAATTAAAAATCAATAAAACTGCTGTGCATCATCTTTTCAATTTAAAGATGATTCTAAGTTTTAAAAACATCAGGAAATAAACAAGAAAATTATGAAGTGTATGGAGCCTATAATTTATCTTAACAAATGGAGACACAGTTTTTTCTAACAGCATCTTAAATAAAGTGTTTATATCATGAATTTCAAATAACTTTGAATAAAATTTACAATTGAAATAAATATCAATAATTTTAATGATTTTAGAATTTTTGAAAGAAAAATTTTAATGAAAGAAAAATTTTCCATTCAAACTACAAGAATTATCTTAAACATTAGATGTGTTTTCATTAAAACTCAATGAGAGAGTTTGATAATTTTATTGTTTAAATTTATTTAAGCGGCAATGTTTCTGTTGTTGTTGTGCCCAATTCTTCAGGATCTAGCGGTAGCTAGATCAGATCCATGAGACTATTAACCCTAACTAAGTCTAGCATCAGAAGTGAACTCATTAGGACATCTTCCTAAGTTAATTCCAAACAATCTAAGATATGTTCAGGGGAAGCCAGCAATTATTGACACTTGGAACAAGTCAAGAAAACCTTTCCGACAGATTCGTAGGTCATGTATTTCAAATGCCCACTGAGTAATCTGGACACAGCCGTTTGATTAATTCTGTCTCCGTTAAATTTCAAAGCCTCCCAATGTTTCTGTAAACCATGTTTTGTAAATAGAACTTTGAATTGAGTCATTGAAAAGACTGATTAATTACTGCATGATTAAATTATGAACACAATATATAATTGGGACTGAAAGTTTAAGATAAATTTCAGGTCACTACAAACATTCACAACTGTGGTAAAATTGGAATTAGAAAATTAAATAACTGAAAGCCAAAGGGCAAATCAGTACCAGCCTGGCTTAAATAATATCTTTTCTAAAGCTCAAATAAATTAAAATTAATTTCCTAATTATAATTAATTTTCTGCAATGTAGAACAAATTATAGCTCACATTTTTTCCTAGCTTTAAAATTCAATATGAAAATAATTCAGTGTACTTGCAACAGATTTCAGGAAGACAAGATAACAATATTTTACAATAGTGAGCATTCTTATAATGTACCTATTTGATGCAACAAATCCAGAAAAATCAACAGATTTTCGTTACCCCCATATTTTCAAGGTATCACTTCTTCTTTTTATTGTTACTAATTCAAGTAGAATATATTTCCTTTTTCCTTTCACATGTTTAAGATATTATTTCATAAAAATACTGCAATTTAACAAGACAAACAATAATATTCATGAATATAGGACATGACATCATTGATCTCAAATCTTGAACTTTTTTTTTTAACAAGTAACAATTTCAAATATAGTTTTTAAAATAAATTTATAAAAGTTAAATATTAAATTAAAAATAAACCTAATTTATGTTTTTTATCCTGTACTTAAAATTAAATGTTTATTAATAGAGCTTTTATAACAAAAACTTTAACTGTCATTAACTTATAAATTATTTTATGGAATCATTAACATTTATCCAATTAATTAGTACTTACAGTACTGTCTTCTTCAGGTTCACCCGTACTCACTTCATTTTCTTGTGAATCCACCATCAAAATTTTCTTCATTTTACGATAATTTAAATTATCTAATTCTCTAACAGCAGCTTTTGTACGATGAATCAGATCCATAATGACTCTGGATGGTCGAGGACTAATTATGAAAGGATGCTAAAAGGAGAAATTAAATATTTAATATTAGAAACGTAAAACAAAAAACAGATGTTGTAGGATATTTTCAACAGTTAAATCAAGCTTTATTAAGTAGCAATGCTACTTGCTTTTTACTCTATAATAAATTTCTTTAGAATAATTAATTTTATGATAAATTTTTCTATAAGAACTTTCTGAGATAAGTTCCTGGGATAAAAATTTCTTTAGGATAAAACGGAGAGAAATTATAATTTATAAATGTACATTTTGATTTAATCAGTGAAGTTACATTAAAATATTAATATCACAAAGAGAATAATTAGATTTAATTATAATTTAAAAAGAGAAGAGAGAGAGAGAAAGAATACTAAGGGTCACAATTTAATATTCAGGAAAGTATTACAATTTTTATTTAGAATTACAATTAATTTAAGCTAAATATTTATTTAAAAAAAAATCAACTAGAAATTACATTCAAGTTTATTTAGCTTTGATAATTTAATGTTTTTTACAAGCAAGTATGAAATAAAAAGTCCAAAAGCTTGAAAAAATAACTTCAACTATTATAAATCACTAATCTTCCAATTATTATGAATCACTAAATTAAAATTTTTCCCTTCACATAATCAGAAAATTTGAATGTAATATTAATTTGTATAATAATATAATAGATAAAATATTGTCAATTTACAGAATACAGAAGATCATATGAAAATATATTGTTTATATTAAATGTAAAACATTAAAAGCTTATTTTAATATATGTGGAAATAATAGTTAAAAATATTGAAATAGTATGTTATTGCACAGAAATATACTATATAAAGACTAACAATAAGTATAAAAATTTAAGTCACATAAATTGTTTATATCTATAAAATTTTATTCAAAATATGCAGCATAGAAATTTAAATGCAATAAAAAAAATAAGAGCAAAAATTATGTTTTTTAAAATGATTACAAATGAAACTGAATAGTAAAAAATTATAAATCCAAAATCTTTTTTTTACTTTTGCAATTGTTGAAAGCTATTTAAAATTAATCACACAACACATACCTGTAATAATCTTGCAGCAATTGGTCTATCCGTAGGATGCTTTTGTAAACAAGTTTCCACAAAATGATGGAAAGAATCTGACCTAAAAATTTATTAAATGTGATTTCATGTAATTTTTATACTTTCATTCTTTGAAAAAAAAAATAATAATTTCCACCTGAATAACTCAGCAAGATAAAAGTAAAAACTTCTAATAAATTAAGAAATAATTTAATACAAAAGTAAAAATTAGGTAACAGCTGTGCAACTGTGTTGGTATTTAAAGAAGTTTAAATAAATGTACACATTTTTTTCGTTTTATTATAATGTACAAAAAAACATGTTATATTCAATTATTTAAGATATTTAAATGTTAAATAATTCTATTATATTTTATATAATATAATAGAATTTAATATATTTGAGAGGTATATTTATTTCATAAAAAAATACTATGTATTACATAAATTTACAAAAATTATATATGAAAATTGGTTTTAATTAACATCGTGAATTATTTTAGAGTTTGTGATTGGTCAAACGACAATTTTAACTTTCAAATTAACAATTTAAATATTTTCAAGATTTGTACTAGAAATCAAAGTGAATTAATGCATGGAAAATTCAGCTATCATAAAATATAAGGATAAAAGTTACAAAAAAAATTTACTAAAAACTTCAAATATAAAAATCTATTTTTTGCAAATAGAAACCATATAGAGTTAAAAAATTAGGACTCTGTTATTCATAAATTACATTTTGAAATTTATTAACAAGATTAATGTTGGTTTGCAAATTCTCAAAATTACATTGGAATTCAATTTTGAAGCTGCAACATATATTAAAGACAAGTTGCTCTCAATTGATTGGAAACAAACACTGGAAATTAAATTCATTAGATAAACGTCCTTTCAAGTAGAAACCAAAAAAATATATATCAATGTCATCACTAGTTTAAATATAAAGTAAATGGCATAATGAATAGCCAAACAGCTAGAAACTGTAATACAACACACACATCCATCATTTCAGTTTATATACAAACTATTCAGATTATTAAAAAAAGTCGAACTTGGAATTCTGCTTACTAATCCAAATTACACGCAAAAGTAATTTTATTTAAGGTTTTAAATGATTATGGTACAAACTTAAAATTAAAATAAATCTATAATATGAATTAATATATTTCTTTAGAAAATTTATTTTAAAATTATTGAAAATAAAAATTTCTGCCCTCAGTATTCAGTTTTTGTAGCTTCAAGACAAACAGCATAATTTTAATATATTTCTTAGAATACCTGAAACAAGGTACATTAATTTAATTTTCTCTTAGATTACAGAAATTAGTGTATTCTTAAAAGATGTTAACATTTATCAACTTAATATTGATTGATATACAGCACCTCTTATTAACACAAACATTTAATTTATTTTCTAATAGGTTTTGAAATATTTATTTTACTTAATAGGAAATAATATAATTTTTATTGATAATAGTCTTACTGTATTTAACATAATTTTTTTTAAGGATTTTATCAAGTTAACTCTCCAGAATTTTATGGAATTCTATTAAAATTCAAAAAATAGAAACTAAATATTTTAAGACATTAATTTATAACAGCATGCAGTCCATTTATTTACATTAAAAATATTTGGAGTTCATACAAGCATCAAAACCTTAAAATGGAAAATTCCTTTTAATTCAACACACTGAAATCAAATGCTTTTGGTGAATTCAAAAACTTATTGAATTTAAAGTTATTTGCTATAAATTATTAATGACAGTTATTTGACAAAGCTAAGAGACTGAGAAAAAATAAATATAATATAAATACCTAATGAGAAATATACAAACCAATCGCCAGGTCCTAAAGATGGTGAATCATTCTGGGCTATGTGATACAAGGCACTCATTGCATTCATATTAAAATAAGGAGGTTTTCTTTCAGCTAAAATTTTTAAAAAAATATGTACACATATTAATATAAAGTAATATTAAAATCTATATCAATTTTTAAGAACTTAATTGTTAACTAATTAATTTTTTTCCAATAATTAATTTGGTAAAAACATAATTCAAATTTCTTTTAAAAATATTTTTGAAATAACAAATTTCTCTAACATTTTTCAATTTGTGTGCCAAATACGTTAAACAAGACTGTTGCTAAAATATATATATTGATTATTTAATTACTATAAATATCTTAGCTCACTTATAATCAAGTTTTAAAACTATTTGCATTTTAATATTAATATTTTTTACTAAAAACTTATATCTCATAAAGCTGGTGGTTTTTAACATTTTAATGTTTATGCAAGAAGTTATACATCATGGTATAATTTTAAAAAATAAAATTATAATTACACTAAAAACAAAACACATTAGTATAAAAATTCTGAAATAAGCTTCAGACAATAATACAAATAAGTATATTTTTAACAAATATATTCCCCAAATAAACCAAAGCTTAATTAATCCAAAAACTAATATTGTATCAATATTTTAATTATCAATAAAAAATTACGAAAAACAATTTAAAATCAGGAAGTAGATAATAATTTTACAAACTTCCCTAATACAATTAGATAATTTTAAATGCATATTTTACTAAGCATTATCAAAATAATCAAAAATTGCTAAGCATTATAAAAATAATCATCCTTGAAAAAATTTTAGTTTATAATGTAATTGGCAATTAATTAAAAGAATAGGCTATAAAAATTTACACCACAATTTCAGTAAAAAATATGAATGCATTAAAATAGTGGAAACAACAGACTTTAAAATTAATGTCTGGCTTCACAATTTAAAGATTTAATATACATGATTTTTGAATTAAGAATGATTAAGTGCCAAGCGCCTACTGTATTTAATCAGTTTGAAGCTTACATTTCTTTTGACACAAAAATGAGATTTTATGCTATCATAAAAAAATAAACAAGTCAAAACTTTTGTACTATTTAAAATAACTATTTTAATAAATGTATATTTAATTAATTTAAAAATATTTAGCAGCATATTTCATAGAACTTTTCATGAAAAACTACATATTCATTAAAGAGCAACCTAGTTCAATGCAAGTTATGCCAAGTGACCAGATGTCAACTTTGCCATCATATTGTCCTTCATCCATTGCCAAGATAACTTCAGGTGCCATCCAATATGGAGTACCAACAAAGGAGTTGGCAGGTGATGCCATTGATGCAGAGCCAAAATCAGCTATATTACAGGAGAAATAAGATTTTGTTAAAATTTTTTCATATATGTAGAATTTAAATTAAATATTGAATTAATTTCATACCTAGTTTAACAGTTCCATTTTCTGTTAACAATATGTTACCAGCTTTGACATCTCTATGAATTCTACCAAGAGAATGTAAGTATTCTAAACCTTGAAGAGCATCTTGGCAAATAGCAGCAATTTCTTCTTCTTTTAAAGGTTTTTTATGCACTAAAATAAGAATTTTATAAAATTTGTTATTTAAACTAACTTATTTTACTTAAAAAACTTTTAAAGGAAAAATAATAAGTCCAAAAGTTTTAAAGGAAAAAATAATTACTATTTTAAATATATACATAATAATGATACAATGACTTCAATGGCAATAATAAGAAGGAATGTTAGATATGAAGTTCTTATTAAAATGTGATTTTAAAATATATTTTATGAAATAACAAAAAATTAATATAATTAAAGTCATTAATTTTACTTTTTACAAAATAATGCAAATAGAAAATTTGCATAAAAACATCATAAAAATAATTTTTCTCTTTTATTCATTTAATTAAAAAATATGCTACATTCCCAAGATTTAAATTTTAAAAAATATGAATTATGATTTGAACAACACCAAGACAATAGGCAAGAAAGACTAAATGTTAGTAATAATAAATTTTAAAAAATCAGTTTTTAGGGGGGGGGGGAATTTTCTTTGAAATTGGAGTGTCTAAGTTGATTGCTTTTAATAAGTTATCATAATAGATTTTGTAATAAAAATTACATTTTGCAATAAAAAACATCTTAACTGAGAAATATACATTTTAAAAGAATAGGACAACAAAATTACTTCACAGAAACAAATTTTGAGTGTTTAAATTAATTTTTACAACAGATTTAAATGTTTTTACTTGCATACAAATTTGAAAACTAACTCACCTTCTATTATATCTGATGCTGAGCCTAGACAGTATTCCATAATAAGCTAATAAAATAAGATTAAAAAAATTAGGATAAATCAAATTGGAACCTTAAGATTCTTTAATATAATTATTAAAAAACTAACCCAAGCAGTGTGTTCTTTTAGATAACATCCTTTATAATCTATTGTATTTCTATGTTTTAACTGACGTAGGAACTTTACTTCCTTTATTATGTCTTGCCATTTCTGAAATTAAAATTAGTAATTTTTACACTTTGGTACAAATTCAGAATATAAAAATATATTCAAGTATAGTAAAAATAATATTTAGTAAATAAATTAGAAAAATTATCAAAAATGATTTGTATTAAAAACATTATTAAGAAAATGATTATTTGTAAGAACTACCAAAAAAGTAATTCATTAATCAATTACAAAAAATTGTAAAAATTAGATTGAAATTAAGATCATGTTAGTCCTTCTTAATAAGATGTAACTGGAAGAAAACTTAAATAATAGCATTATATATATAATATTTCTTGGGACATATAAAAAAAAATCACGCACAATACACACATGAAATAAATTGTAAAAATTTAGTATTTGATCAAATGGAAACAATTATCACAATAAATATAATATGCATTTGAAAAAAATTGATTTTTGTAACATTTATATTTCTTATTTTTTCCAAAAAAAATCAAATAAAATGTTTATTTGTCATTAAAATAATCATTTAATCACTTTTTCATGTCATGTAAAATATGAGCATTTATTTCAGAAAATAAATTAATACATAAAACAAGAATCAAACTCAGCCATGATGTACATAAAATAAACTATCATTTAAAACAAATCAACAAAATTATAACATTTAGAAATATGAATGAAAGTACATTAAACAAAAATAGTTCTTAAATTCATTTAAGAAAATAAAGCAGACTTTCTACATATCATAACAAAATATTTTTCATAAAAACATTAAGAAAACACTACATATATTTTCTATTTAATTTTTTAAATAATCTTAAAGCTGATGTAACCATAATAAAAAATATTGTAATCAGAAAGCAAATGTTAAATTTTTCTAGTAATGTAATTAATAAGGCAAAATTCAAAATATTGTTTAATAGGAAGATATTTAAATCTTACTTCAGCAGACTGCTTTCCCGTGAAAGACATCTTTTTAATAGCAACCACTTCTTTTGAGACAGCATTTCTTGCCTAAAAAAAATAAAATACATACTTTCTATAACACTAAAATATAATGGCATTTTTATTAAATGCAATTCAACAAATAAGCTTAAATTTATATGTTTTTAACATAATAGAATTATAATAAAAATCCTTGATAGAAGCTTCAGAAAAACTGCTAACTAAACATAATACTCAATGAAAGATTAAACTTTTGCCTGCTTACATAATATACAGCCCCAAAACTTCCATGACCGATTTCTCTAAGGTCTACAAATATTTTTTCAGGATCTTCTTTATCAAATAATTCAGCTATTTCAGGATCTTTCAAACTACCAGGTCTATAAAAGATTTAAAAATAAGAAAATCTTTATTATTTAAAAATTATTTCAATAAAAATACACAAAATCAATTTACAAGCATTATTTAATATAAAACCTTATGAAAAAGGTTTAATGGAATTACAACAAGAGTTAAATTACAATAGTTGTAAATTCAAAAATTACTAAAATTAGCTAATAAATTAAGCAAATATTATATTAGGAAACTAAACATGATCTTTTAATGTTTCATGGAAGGTTCTAGGACAATTTTCTTTCTAGGAAATAGCTTAAAAGATTTTAAAGTTGTAATATTTTTGTAATTATTTAATAAATATGAAGAAAATAAAAAATATAGCTACTATATTTCTTTAAAAAAAATTATTAAAATGAAATAATTTTATTTTGGTTCATATGTAGCAGTACAGGAGAATAGTATAATTTATATATATCAGGGCTAGCCAAGACATCGAACGCGGTCTACTGGTCGTCTGCAAATTTTAAGTATTTTTAAAATTTTAAGTAGTCCGCCTGACCATCCCGATAATGACCTTGGATAATAACAATTTAATTTATGAATTATGACATATAATTAATGAATTATTTAAAATAAAAACTGACTATAGTTTAATGCTTTAAAACCTAAAACAAACTGTTCAAAGTAAGTCAAATTTACATATACAGCCTTCGTTATTTACGAGACCAGGCACCAATGCTAAAGAAGTAACAAAAAAGTATGCGTCTCAATTAAGAAAACATGAATTGAGAAACTTCAAAAACATGGAGGAAGAGTGCATCCATAATCCAAACTGAGTCTTCAAAGATTTCGCAGAACACTTAGATGTTTTGTTTGAAGAATTTAAAAGAAGATTTTCTGACTTAATTAGGTTGGAATACTCGATTTTATGATATTTCCATTTAATGAAAATGTAAACATTGATGGAGTATCTTCAAAAATAGGACATTTAATAGATACCACATCAGTCCTGGTTGAGGAAGAAATTATTAAATTAAGATGCGATATATTTCTTATATCCAGATTGATCATCTAGCAATAATGATTTTTGGAAATTAATTTCTGACGAAACGTTTCCAATTGTTTTCACAATTTATAAATTGATTTTACATTTGGAATTATGGCTTTGTGTTCTTTGGATTTATAATCTTTGAATTTATGTGTCTTTGCGAATCTGCTTTTTCAACCATGAACGCCAAAAAAACCAAACATCGATCGCGCTTAACAGATGAACATTTAATTTTGTGTTTACGCATTGCAATAAGCTCATGCCAGCCACAATATGAAAAACTTTTTGCAGATATACAATACCAAATTTCAACTAAATGAAGTGAATAAGAAAGTTAATTTTTGATATATGAATACTTTGATTATTTTCGTCAGTAAATTTTCATCTTTTAAATATTAAGTTTATTTTTTTTTAGAAAAATTAGATAATTAACCATTTTTTCTTGCTATAAATATATATAAAAATATAAACATGTATGTTACGTTAATTTAGCTCTGCCATTGGTAAACCACCTTCGATTTTTTTAAATGTGGAGTAGACCACGGATCCCAAAAGTTTGGCCACCCCTGATATATATCATCTGATCTCAAGCTTTTTTTAATATTTTATATAATCTCCATTAAACTTCTTAAAGAAATTCTTACCAATTGATATTAAATCATCAAGTTGCTTACTAACATGGTTGACTGATTGCTAGTGAAGAAAAATATTAAAATAGTTTGTTCTCAGAATAATTTTTAATGCAATATTTTGATTTCCTTCCTCAATAATGGAGAGACAAGAACAAATCTTACATAAAGAATTTAAAATATATACATATCTGTGTATTTATGAAAGTTAAAAATAAATGAGATTTTTTTCTTGATATAATATATATAGAATAGTAAACACATAATTAATTGTGAAATGCATTTGAAATACATTTTTATTTCATACAAGAGAATTTTTACCTCGGTAAAGATGGCATGGTAGTCACAGCCCTACTTTTTCATTGACTTCTAATTTTTTTTATTGCAAAAGATTTATTACAAAACTAGGTAAAAGTTCCCAAATCATTATGCTACATTCTCTGAAAAAAAAAATATATATCAACAAATTTAAAGCAAATTAGTGTTTGTTGAATGGAAATTATTATGCAATTATTATTATATTATGGAAATTTAAGGATAAATATTGAAATATTACATAAAATATATTCTAGTATTAATACTGGAAAGACTGGATAATATTTGACTTTCTGGCAGAAATACTATTTGTAGCTGTTGTGGTGAGCAAATGAAATTCTATATACATCAGGTTGCATATAAATATATACAGGAATAAAACAAGTAAAAAAACATTTAAAATATCACTCAAACATTACAAGATTATTAAAGAATTTTAAAAAATAAACACATTTTTTATTACTGATTTTAGACACACAATAATAAAAAAAAATAACACTTGCATTATTCACTATTTCATTTCGAAATATCTAAATATTTTTAAAAAATAAATCTTATTATATTAATAGGTTAAATGAAAATTATATAATTGTTATGGCATGAAAAGACTTATCTTTTAAAGAATATAGTGACTTAATTTTTATATATTCACTATTGCCTTTATAAAAAAATAAGACCACTTTAAAAATAAATCATTATGGCCATAAATTATCATCATAAACCAACATTACCATAAACAACCACAAATATTATAATATTTTACGATTCAACTTATGACTAGGTGCCAGTACAGCCAATAAAATGTGCCAAAATGGTTTACCTCGTCAGAATACATTTGTATGATGTAATGTAATTGTGTACACGCAAAAAATCTATTTTCTAGTAACCCTTGATAGTGAATTTTTTATTTTAAGTTTCTAAATATATTATGAAAGTTTAACAAATAAATTTATTTTCATATCATTTTTATTAAGTTGAATTATTATTATTCCTCATGGAATATATATGGCCACCTAACTAACCATTCTAAGAATATCATGAATGAATTTTTGGGAGCAATAAAATCTGTTGTTTGACTTGGGCCGACAATTCTGTAAGCAGAAATGTATAAGTGAATTATTTTATGTTTTTCATTAATATAGCTGTTTTATGTTATATATTAAGTATTGTTAATAACATTTCATATATTCATATTTAATCAGAATAGGAATTTTGTTTGATTAGAAGCTATGGTTTTTTGTAAAAATGTATATTTACATTACAGATTTAGCTTTATTGGCTGGTTTTAACCTGCCGATTACTGAGACACTTAGTTCATTTTTTTTATTATGTAATCTTTGTGAAATTAGTTTCTAGTTATTAGCATTTTATGTTTCTGTAGTAAATAATAATGAAATATTCGAAAATTGAATATCTGAAATTTAAAATAGTATGCAATTGCTAAATTGATTGGTATTTGGCGAACGTACATTGCATGTAGTGATGTAATTTAGGTTGATAGATAACTGTGTAGCACTTGGTGGGAAAATAGGAAATTGCACCAAATCCATACAGTTACCTAGTGTTTTTTTAACACCTAAAATTCATTTTGATTAATTTAACTATGTAAATATACTTAAATAACTTTTAAAACTTTAAAAATTTTATAAAAAAAGATAGCAGTTTGTTTTTTAACTAATAAAGAATAAAGATCTTCCTTCATATTCACTATTTGGTAGTTATAAAAATTCCTAAATTAATCTTTTTCTACAAGCACTGCTTAGATCTTGTTCCTTAATAGGCTTTTTTGGATATGGAGGTTAGACTACAAGACTTAGTTGAAATCAAACCCACAAACAGTTGAAATGAAGGTCAGAATGTTAGCTATTTGGATGCTTTCATAAACATTGAAAATATATATTGCTCTACAATTTTGATATAATAATCATTAGATGTTTTTCGTCATATATGCTCAACATTTACCTTTTAATAAAAACAAAAATAACTATCAAAAATATAATTCATGACCCTGTTTGCTGATACACAAGAAACTACATAAAATAAAAATTAGCAGCAGAAAAGAGTGCTATATGTCAAGCTTGTTAAAGTAAAAAATATTTACATATTACAAAAAAAAAAAATATTGTATACTTAGTGAACAAAAGACAGTCAATATTTTTCAGGCAATATTTCATAGTACGAAATATGCTAAAACTTTAAGTAAGAAAAAAGTACTTTTAAATTTTTCATGCATAGAAAATTTACTCTCACTATATGCATTCTGTTATCCAAAAAATAATAAATATTGAAGCCATCATTTAAAACTATCCCAATTACATAATTCACAGGTATCTAAATTATGATTCACAATCATAAACAATCTTAATTATAATTCAAAAAAGAATGTGAAAAATAAACATACAAATTAATTCTGTTAAACAGAATGCACAGGCTATTTTGTCTTAAGAGTTTACATGATCCAAAACCTCAAAAAGTCATCCAGATTAGTGCTTTCCAAATTGGTTTGTATAAACCCCAGTATAATTCAGGGGGTCGATAGAATTGATTTGGGGGTCCCTGAGCAATGTCAGGGGTTCGTATAGGTTTAATACAAAATAATAAATTGTAATCCCTTTTTATTATCGAAAGTTAAATTAATAACAATGAATAAAGTAGGGATTTATAAATATAAGTGGGTGCTTAAAATGCAGTATGTTACTTAAGTACTGAGAGCTATGTAACACCTTTTGTGAATATGAACATTAACAAAACTTATGTCCACTGATTTGTCATTTGTAACAGTGTAGTATATAACTTGCTTTAGTTTTTTAATTGCTGTTCCATTTACAGCTATAAATTTAAGCTTTTAAATTCCATCAGTACACTAATAATAACAAATATATATATATATATATATATATATATATATATATATATATATATATATATATATATATATAAACTTCTTAAAAAATCCACCTCCCAAAATGAAAAGAAAAAATCTTCTGATATAACACTGACTTAATGGTTCTAAATGATGTCCACTACTGAAGTCAATAACAAGCAGGTAAAAAGAGTTTTACACAGGAAGAAAATAACATTGCTGTATATACTAACTTTCTACAATATATAAACATTAATTACAAAGAGTCGTATATCAAATTAACCGTTTAGTTCTATGTTATGCTAATATGAAGCATATAAACATATTTTCTTCATTTTAGACAAAAATATTTTGTATCATTATACAGACAATGTACATTTGTCGTTGAAATATATTTAAATGAAAATTTTCTCTTTTGAAAAAAATTATTTTTCACAATTTCCAATATAGTGAAATCTTAAAATCGTCTTTAAGAACTTAGGAAGATATCACAAATTTTTAATACAAATGTTTTTAGAAAGAAAATAAATGAGAATTATGTATTAGTAAAAAATTACATGAAATTTTATCAATACTAGTCAAATACTTAATTCAAGAGAATTTTACTGTAACATTCCATAGAAAAAAATTCTAATTTAACAGTAGTTTGTTATAAATAAAATTTTTGAATACTTTCTTTTTGCCCTTTTTTAACAGATAATAAAGAAAAGATGTCAAAATATCTCATATAATGCATGATTAAAATAAACTGTATTTGTCAGAAATAAATTTGATTAATTTCAGTTTTCTTGAATTAATTTATATTTATACTATGAGTTTACTAATCAATTTAATTTATTGAATCTCTATTACTCTATATTCCTCCTTAAAAAATTTAGTTTCTTCAAAGAAAAGAGATAATTGAGTTTTATTTTAAAGATTATGAAACACAATTTTCAAAATGTTACCTGTTTAAAATAGTATTTAATTGGTTATGAGAAAATTCTATAAAATTTAATAAGATCTAAATAAAAATCTGATATGACTAATATACAAAAAAATTAACAAGTTTTCACCTAGTCAAGTGGACAAAAAATGAGCCACCAGAGATAGATAAAGTATTATTTCAATGATTAAGCCTTATCTAAAAGACATTTATAAAATATATTAGTTTGGAAAGCGTGAATGAAACTAGTGAATGACGACATCTAAATTCCATCCAAACATTGAATGCAGGTGTCTCATAGATGTTAAATGGGTGGAAATTAATTGTCGTATGTTGGACCCAATTAGGCCGAAAATTAGAAGTCTAGTAGATTCTAGTACATCCCACTGAGAATGGCAGATTTACGTCTACTCCACATAATTTTGTTGTATGAGCAGTATTGTATATTTGAATTTTGATTTTATTTCATAACTAGGACTCTATTTGTTTATTATAAAACTATGTCAAATGATTCAATGAAACCTTCTAAACTTAAGATGTGACAAAAGGATTTAATAACTTTTCAAACAGATGAAGAAAAATATTCGTAAACACTGTCATGGCAACAATTCATAAGAATATTTAAGCGAGATGGACTGCATGCTTCTTGAAACATTTCTTTGTTGATTGCAAAGTTGTGTACTTTTGGTAAATAACTTATTTTTACCAGTAATAAGTTAGATAATATGCACTGTTTTACACAAACCAGCTTTTGACAAATGAAAAAAGAAATGCAATACAAAGAATTGACAAAATGGTTCAGCAAGCAGAAAAATCTTTACGTAAATACATAAAAAAAATCTACTTTTTTTTGTGGCTTGACGAATCTACTTTATTAGGAAACAAAACTTTACTTTTAGCTTATGTAAGATTTGTAATAGAAATATTTGTCCAATAATTGATGTTGGCTAAATATATAAAAGTGAAACATTTACTGATATAAAATGATCTGATATAAAAGCTATGCTTGGCAAAAATATTATTTATACTGCTATTGATGACACTCTGGTAATGAGGGGAAGATACCAAGGCTTTCTGGAATATTTAAAAGAAGCTGCACTGAATCTATTTTCAGTACATTGTGTTATTCATCAACATTTAGTCACAAAAAATCTTAATAGCATTTGCCTGGATCACTAGATTATGTCATCAGAGCAGTTAATAAAATCTAAAGAAATGTCTTCAATGAGAGATTTACTCAACTTTGTCTGGAAAATGACAAAGACTACCTTATTACTTTACACAGAATTATATTGATTATTTAAAAATGCACATTTAAATTGATTTTATGCACTCTTTGATTTAGTATTAGAATTTCTGAAAAGCAGATAACGATTTGCAATATAATTTCATTAATTCAAAAATTGACATCTTATAACAGATTTATTTGCAAATTAACCAGTTTGAAATTACATGATTACCAATTAAATTTAATCAAAACCGAAAGTATAATATCTGCATTTGTTGTGAAATTTATTCCGTACAAACAAAACTTGGAAAGAGAAAAATGTTCTGTTTCCAAGTTTTTGAAATTGCAAAATTTGAGATGAAGATCAGAGATTACTGTCAACACTAATGGTTCTGCATGCAAACCTAAACCAAAGATTAGCAGGTATTTTTTACTTCGATATTCTTGACTGAATATATTGAACACTTCCACAAATCTACAAACTCAAATCTCCACCAGTTGTTTTCATACAAGAGCACATTACTGAAATGTAAGCTAAGACCAATGTTTAAACAAGGATCCTTACTGTGGTTGCGACAAATCCCAATTTTATATCCCACATTATGGGTTATTGTACAGAAGTTGTAGACTGGTCTCCCTTTACGTACTTAATAGAATGCGAATTCAGTGCCGTTATGAACCTCATAAAAATAAAAAGAAACTGAGTAAATATTAATGCTTTTGAGGATTTGTGGTACCTACTCACAAATATTGAGTTGGACATCATAACATCTCACATTGAGTTCTTACAATTCATTATTTTAATATTATTTTGAATTAAAATCTGAAAAAATACTTCCACAAAATGCTTTTTTAAATTTGTTATTTTTGTACTATGCATTTATGTAGTTTTTCACTTGGGGATCTGTGGGCAAGCTATGAAAAGGGGTTCATGGGTCAAAAAAGTTTGGGAACCACTGATCTCCATGAATAATTAATAAAGTCATATCTTGACCCAATATCTTTATAGTGCATAATTTCTTAAGTGAAAGAAATGTATTCAACTTAATTGATAAGTGATCAAATAATTTATAATGTTACAAAAGGAAAGATGCTTTTATTTTATAATGTGGAAAGCAAATTAAGTTTACACGAAACTTATGCAAAATATTATCTTGAAAAATGCAAAGGTTAAGAATCAGAATTTATCTACACTTTAAATTCTTATAAAAAGAGATATCATTGTTTAAAATTCTTTAAAAATAAATAAATTAGAAGATAAAAAATTAAACGCAATTTAAAAGAAAAAAATCATTGAAATTGGAGAATTTTATTAATCAAAATTGAAAACAAGAAATTCTCATGTGTAAAGTAAGCACTTAAACTGTCTACAATATTTATAAAATATAAAAATCATAAATAATTTGATTTATTTTTCTGTTAAAGATAAGGATATTTTAGCTACCCTTATTCACCATAACTAAAGTAAAACATATTACAGTTGCTTAATATATAAGATAAGTATTTTCTTAACAATTTTATTTGATTTGAAATTGGATTTTATAAATTAATTTTTAATATTCAGAACGTGATTTGTAATTTATTATGGATACAACACAAGTTATTGATCCCATTAACTTAGCATAACATGGTATGCATATTATCATTACAAACAAATGTATGCATTAGATAATGAAAGATTTTTCAATTTATAAATCAAATCAATATTACAATATCTTTTCATTAAATACAGTTTCACTACATATTTTTGACAAGTACAATTTTACTGTCCAGTTAACTACACTAAAAATATTTTGTCAGGTACATAATATTGCTTTGAATATACAAAATGACTAAGAATTGAGCCTGAAAAAAACTATTTTGAAAATGTAATAATATGCAATAATGAATTACTTTAATAATTTTTCCATAGTCAATACATAAGTTTAGGTAAAACAAAAATTTGCATTTTTTGTTTTTATTCAAACATAAAAATATTTATGATGTTATTGTTTCTCTAAAATTTGGAGAGACATTGTTCAGCAATCCAAAAATGAAAAACTACCCCAAGATATAGAACTATAAAAGAAAAAAGAATAGTTGCAAAGAAAGAGGTTTTATTCAATTGATATTTAAAATTCTTTAATTTTAACACGCTCTTAATTCAAAAATAAATATTTCAAAAAACTCTCACAATTTTGATTTTCCAGATGACGAAATACTAGCACTAATTGTTTAATGCTGCATAATTTTAAATCAATTAAAACTACCAGCTCTACAATATCTTAATTAGTGGAACATATAATTACATATATTAATCTTTCTTTCAATAATTATGTATTTAAATTTTTTAAAAATTAATTTTCTATTGCCAATGACATAGAAACTAAATTTAAAGGTAACTTTGATAAAAACTATAAAAAAATATATCCAACAGTTAAATCAATGAAAGATGTTGGTTAAATGCAGAAATTTAGATAAAATTCTTACATCGATGCAACAGAATCTCAAATTTTTTTCTTAAAGTTTACAAAAGAAAGCTTAATACTTATTTCCTGAAAGTTGACTGTATGAAACTTCTTATAAATCTTAAGATTAAAAATTAAGATCAGTTTGAAACAATTGAACTAACACATCATTTTACAAAATTTAAAATAAATTTAACAGCAATTTTAATAAATTAGAAAATCCTAAAAAATACATTTTTTTTAGATTACAAATACATTATACTGTACACATAAATAAGTTTTTAAATATTTTCAGTATGTCTATTCAAGTTAAAATATTATAGAAAAGAATTCATTCATGAGCAAATAAATTCATTTTAATTAGAAAAAAAGAAACAGAAATCAGATTTTTAAATGACAATTAAATACAAAAAATCAATGTAAAATAATTTTACATACAAAACTGTTTCAGTAAATATATTATTAATTATATTAATAATGCAAGTATAAATAATAAAATTATACAATTTATAAAATTAATTTGACTTTCAAGATAATGCATTATTCAATATATAACATTAATAAAAATTTTTACGTTTAAATTAAAAAATAGAATATAAAGATTCCACAACTATCATCTTTATTTATAAATGTTTATTAATATTCAATTTCTCTAACATACATTCATCAATTTACTATAAAACTTTATATTTTGTAAGTAAATTGAAATTTCTAGTTAAAACAATCATTATCAATCCCATTATCATAAACTTCAAATTTCACAGCTTGCATTTGGTATGGGATGTAATTTTCAATTTGAAAACTAATAATTTAAAGAATAATAATAGGAAAATTTAAAGGATTAACATAAGGATGTCAAATGATCACGATTTTTACAAATTGTAAATTATAAATGGAAGAGAAAATTTTGTCTTTGAATATGTAGTTAACAATTGACATTAGCAAATATTTCTTCAATTAGAATATAAAAATGAACACAAAAGTTAAGAAATTTAAAGCAACACAGATAAATTAATGAATAAAATAATCTATAAATATTCATACATTAAGCTAAGTTAAATTTCGTTTAATCAATAGAAAATTTTGGTTCCTAAACATGAAATGTGTATGAATTAAGTAGAATAATTAAGCAGAAATTATTAACTGAAAAATTTAATAATTAGCATTTTCGCAACAAATTTGGAATATCAAATGCATGAAAGATATTTATGTAACATAAAGGAATTAATAAATTAGAGATCCCATAAAAAGGTTAAAAATATTAATGATTAATACGTTCAAAGCGTTTAGTTTCTTCTTTCACAAGATGTAAGTACAAATCTAACACTTATTATTTTGATGATTTAGAGAATGTATTTGTACACTGATCAAATTTTTTTATGTAATTTTAAATTATTTTTTTATAATTGTGGACAGATAGCTATTTTTATTAAATTATATCTTTGACATTTCATTGCAATGTATACAAACGCACTTGATAATTTACTTTACCAAAAATGTAAACAACTTAAGAAACTTTTAGAATATGAATAATTTCACTGAAAAAAAGATCGTTATAAAGTAGTAATTTATCCAACAATCATAATCTGTATATTAGGTAACATTATCATAGAGAACGAAACTAAACACAGACACTAATATTAAATTGTAACATCTTAATATTATTATTCATCAAGATTACCTTTAATAGATTAACTAGTCAACTACTCTGTGACTAGTTGGAAGTATAAAACTTGAGTAGTTAATTTCGAAACAATCTTAAGTCAATAGTACGTCTCATTAGAAAACATGAATGACTATAGGGCATGCCAATGAACTAATGAGGATGTTGGCTGACATTTATGAAAAATTCCCACAGAGAATCTTATAAATATGTTTAACTGATTAATCAAATGTTTCACCTACTGTCCGAATAGTAAAATTCGGACAACAATGTTTACATTAAGCTATCCACTACATAAAATTACTCCTCCCTACCGCAGTCAGCTTCCAAGATGGCGTTGTTTTCAAGCATGCGCAATCAACATATTCCGTGGTTCGGAAAAGCGAAAGTATCGATTCATTTCTTCTGAATCATAACATACAGGAGTTTGTGTGATCAAGATTTTAATTAACTTCATATCATCAGCTTTGACCATCACATTTTAACGCTCATCCGAAAAATATTTTTGACACTTTTATTTGTTTTATATTTTATAAATAAAATTATTTTTGAATTACTAATATGTTTATATAAAGAAAATTTCATAAAATTCGATTGAAGCGCCAAAAATTAATGAATCTGATTTTCCTTCCTACAAATAATTCCTTCAGCATAAATTAATGCCATAGATGATTCTATCAAAATGCCTTTGATATTTATTATTCCTTTTCATTCAACCAAAATTATTAATTTGATTTCAATCTCCTTTAATATTCGTAAATTTCATGTACGTTGTGTATTAATTAAATTACATTAGAAAGCGATTGTTTTAAGCAGTTATTGTAAAATTTCTCAACTAATTTTTTAGGCATGTATTATTCCTTAAATGTTGAGCAAATTTAAGCTTGTGTTTCATTGTAGCACATTGTTTATTTTAATAGGCTAATACTTTTTACATGTTTTTGAACATGATGATTGAGCATATAATTAAATTATTATTCCCTTTCTAGATATTTTATTAAATTCTATTCTTTTAATCTTTTATCAAGCAAAATCTTAAATAATTAATGAACTCCTCTGTGACAAAAACTATCTTCTGTGACAGTAAGTTAAATTCAACACAACACATTTTCTCTAAGATTTTTTGTACTAAATTGAAGCGTGATATCCGTTGCTACAGTAAAACATTTCGTAAACCCAAAAGAAGCACCTTTTTGTAACTACGTATAAAATACTTTCAAAAGAACCAACAATTCGTGTAATAATTCTTACTCATCCAATCCACCATAATTATTTTCAAATTGTAAAGGATTATTTTAACCATAATAGTTAAAAAGAAAGTCTGACAGAATTTTCCCCTACCTGTTCATAATATGAACACAAAATTCGAAGCTGCATACAATATGAAATTATCAAATTCTCAATAACGCGTATACATATTTAAATAAAGAAATTTAAAGGAAAATATTTATTTTTCCATTGTAATTTGAAGACTCCCTCATGAGACTATATTGATGAAATATAAGAATATTAATGAGCCATAAAATTGTTAACTATCCCACAATTTTACCACAAAGAAGAAAAATTAATAAATCTAATTTAGATTCAGATGTAATTTCATAGCAAATTATATAAATTTTGATTACATTATGTAGAATAATGTACAACAAAATTAAGTTAAAACTTGTAAAAATGAGAAATAGTTCAAAGAAGGTTATTCCTTCTTCAAATGATAATGGAAATCAATTTTATTTTGTTTTCATAATTAAAATAACAATATTTTCCATCTGTAATTAAATATTGAGCACAAAAAGGTGATCATTAAATACTGCTATAAGCTTTTCAAAGCATGATGATAATTTTTACAATTTAGGATTGCAAATTATTTTGTATAAAAAATATTTCGATCTGCAGAAAACAAGGCATAAAATTACTTAGACTTAACATTTTAAAATCTAAAATGTTATGTTTACATTCTATGTTTCAAGATTTTAAATTTATTTCCATTTTATTTTAATTGAAGAACTTAATCAAGGCTAGAAATAAAATTCTTACATTTTTCGTTTCAAACTTCAATTGCTCATATTATTGTGGTGATTCATCATTTTCAAAATGTATTTCAATTTTTTTTTTTTTTTCGTTTATTTAATTTACTGAATTCTAGAATTATCCCCATCAAGAAAGTAACGAAAATATTTTATAGGATTTGAAGAATTTTAAACAGAAATATTTGCTTCAGATTGATTTGCAAACGGAAACAAAGGAACCAGCAAGGCAAAATTATCAACCATAGATAAATTATAACGGCATCGTCGCCTTCACTGTAGATTTCAGAAAAGCACAGTCTTCATCATAAAAACATAATTCTTCGCCGCTTGAATCAGATATGATATTCGAAAGATAGTTAAGATTTTCTTATATTATACTATCGAGTAAAATTTAAAACTTCTGAGCAAGGATAAAGTAACAATCATATTATATTCACAAACGAAGGAGATATTAAGACAACACATCATTCCTTTTTTATAAGGAATAATGTGAATAGGAATTTTTAAGAATCTCTTTTATCTCATTAATGGAATTTCATCATTTTAAACAAAATTTTTATCTGAACTATATTTACTAGTTCTTAAGTGATCGTTGATTACATTAGATTTTTTTTTTATTTCAATCATGAAAAACAAAATTAGTGTAAATTTTTATAGAAATTCTTTTATACATTAAAACCATATTTATTTCATTCCTTTACTTTTTTCATGAAAGAATTATGCTTTGTTGATTTTAAAAATAGAAAGATAGTAATCCATGTTAGTAAACAAAGTGATTCGAATGGCAGTTTGAAATTTCTATATATTTGAAAAAAATTAAATGCTTTTTTTAATTCACAACGACAATAAATTTAACTGGATTCAAAAATAATTAAAATAATTCAAACAAATTGCTTTAATATTATATTTTAACTAAAGGATCTTTCAAAATAGGAAATAAATCTCTCCCTACCATCTACAACTCTCCTAAATCTGTTGAATAACCAAATTAAAGTTTATATGTTTTAATTGTTTAACAAAAGCAAATTAACTAATTTTACATTAGTATTATTAACATTAACGAATTATAGCAAATTAAAAAAAAAATTTCCGTTGAATGAGTCAAAAATATTTCTACAAAATATATGTGCAAATGAATGTGTATAACACCATCGCATGAGCAAACCTATCCGAAATTTGCAAATATTTTTATTTTGAATTATAATAACATTTTGATCGGAATTATTTTTATACCGAATCAATTACAATAATTAAAAATTTGTAATTAGTAATATAGGAAAAATAAGTTATTTAGAATAAAAAATTTGCATGATTAAAATTTCATCATTTTTCATGAGTGTGCTCTTCCAATAATTGAATAAACATGACCATTCAACAAACCCTTTCTCACATACTAATTTTACAACTATATGTTAATTTTGGAGCTCATTTAAAAGCATTGCAGTGAAACTACTAACTCCTTTATGGATTTTAGGGGTCCTCACCCCCAAGTTATATGTAGTAGTAATTCAGGTTTGATCTCGTTAGATGACCGTAATTCTAATAAATTGAGAAGCGGTTGGTTCTATTTATACAAGTAGTAAGCTGGATGAATGCATTCAGTTTATGTATTAGTACTGATAATAAATAAATTAAAACTTGTACAAATACATCTTGCCGAGTTAAGTTAAAATACATTTAATATTATGTTGATAACTACTTTAAATTATTCCATCTCTTTTTGCAATATTTTTATTCTTACATGCTTTAATGGTTACTAGCCATAAGTGATATAAATGCGTTAGACAGGGGCATGCAATAAGTGCTTGTATCGGGAAGGTAACCTGTTCGATACCTGCTTAAACAAAATTCCGTCCAGTTTTGAGTATCAATAAAGTTTTCGTAGAGTATATATTTATATAGAACTATATATATTTTCTTATAGGTTTTCCAATGGGAAAATCCGTTTCGATATGAATAAATTCCTTAGTTATAGAAGTAGGGAAAAAAATGCAGTTTAGATACCGATATAATCACTAGGCTATGCTTAGCCTCTTCGATTAACTGCAGAAATTCAACAATAGGAAACACATGTAACAGACCTTCATTCATAATTAATCATCAGAAACTTACGAGAAACATCCAAAATACTTGGGTTCCATTCTTGATTCGGAATTTATTTGTCACAAACATATTGAATATATTACCTTGAAAGCCAGGAAACAATTGCACATCCTAAAATACATTACTGGTAGAGACTTGGGAGAGGAGGCGACTACTATTAGAACTATCTACCTAGCACTTATTGGAACCATTTTGGAATACGGTTTCCCAATCTATTGTTGTGCTTCTAATTCTAATCTGGAAAAGAAAAAGTCCAATTAAGTGCTGTACGCATCACCATTGACTTGAGTCGCAACTGATCTTCTGAAAAAGTGCACTTCGATGCAGACTTAAAACTCCTCTTCACCAGAAGACAATCCAAACTTATCATATATTACAATAAACTCACCAGCTATGACCAAGGCAATCTAACGTCAAATTATCTACGCAACTATACTTCGTTCCAAATTTTAAAGAAAAACGGTCCCTTTAGTCTGGTCAACTCACTGCACTCTGTGGAGGACAATTTTGAACCACACACTCTTTACTGCTCTCTGAATCCTACTGAGGTTGTTTCGAACATTCACTTCAATTACAACGTTTCTGCAGCACTCATTAAGAAGGATTATTTACCGAATTTCTAAAACAATTGGCCTTGGGAACCATTAATAATATACCGCTAAATGACATAAAAATCTACACCGATGTCAGCAAAAAAAATCGAACTGGCAGTGGAGTTTTCATCGAGATTCCTTATAACAAATTCTCTCTTAGACAACGTAACCCTGACTTTTGTTCTGTTTTCCGATGCGAACTAATGGCCATTAACATCGTATTGCAATCCATCCTGAGCAAAACTAATTATGGTGATATCTGGATTTTAACCTATAGCCGCAGCTCAATTCAACATTTACAAAAATGGACCTGCTTTGTAAACCAAACAAGCCATTTTATCCGACACAAGCTGAAAATTGTCTCCCTTGGGCATAATATCTTTTTTCAATGGATCCCGTCTCACATGGGTATTGAAGGCAATGAAATTGCAGACATCTTAACAAAAGAGAGCTCAAGTCATCCTGCTCTTTTTTTTCCGTGCTTACCTACATTGAACGTTTTCTCAGAGAAAATCCCAGATTGAAACCGATTGGCCAGTACCTCTGACTCATCACTCTTACAAAAGTAAAAAGCCGGGGCTTTTTCCTTCTCTTTCCTGTGACAGGAAATCCAGCATTTGCCTTGCACTTTTTGTCCCTTGCCACTTGAAATGCCTCAACTTCGTATCGGAAAACAAAACCTTCCCCCTCTGTCTCAAATGCAACAAACACCAGGCATGTCCTGAACATATCCTGGACTGTATGAATATTCTACAGAATGATACACTTCCCCCACCTTATCATCGATTTCCTTTCCGTCAATGGATTCTTTGATTTGATCTGACTCCGTTGGACGTCTTGGTGATAAGCTATAACATAACAACTTTTTCCTTACTGAAAAATAACTAGTTTTGCTTAATTTTATTATGAATATTTTCAATGATTAAAATTATCGGTCAAATTAATAGACATCTAACTATAATAAAGATCCAATTTTTAAATTTCCATGAAGAAAAAAAGAAAAAAAACATTTTAAACTTCAAAAAGTTTTTGAGTATATCAATTGTGTTTTGTAAATCTATAATTTGTTAAATATCCCAGATAGCAAACGATGGTCCTCAGGATGTTCGGAGAACGTCCTCTTACGTCCACCTGGATGTAAGAGGACGTCCGATAGGTGTCCAGCGACGTCTTACGGACATTCTCCGCACGTCCCAATGTCCGGAAGTAACACGTTCGTAGGTCGTCCCATAGACCTCCGAGACGGACGTGATTTGGCACATATTGGCCGTGATCTGGCACATATTGGCCGTGATCTGGCACATATTGGACGTGATTTGGCACATATTGGCCGTAATCTGGCGCATATTTGGACATTCATATAACAGCCATGTTAAGCGTGTTTTTAAATTTTAGTATTTAATAATGAGCACTATCATTGTTTTTAAGCAATAATTCAGTAAACTTTTTGTATGTTATTAAAGTTTACATACTTTATTTACTAATATAATTATGTGTATTTTTGTTTATAACATCATTATTATTTATTAAGTTTTTTCACTGTTATTTTTTTCTGCAATAATTCAGTAAACTTTTTGTATGTTATTAAAGTTTACATACTTTATTTACTAATAATTATGTGTATTTCTGTTTATAACTTCATTATTATTCATAAAGCTTTTTTCACTGTTATTTTTTTCTGCAAGTAGTGACTGATACCATTTCGCAAAAAAGTAAAGAAATGAAAAATAATTATTTTTCCTTTCTTTAATTTTTTTTGGTACATTATTATGAATATAAATTACTACTGTTCTAAAAAATGAATGCAATAAAATTGTCAAGGTATTAACCGAAAATTTCATTCGAAGGAAATATTAATACTTCTGACAAAGGAATTCTTTTGGGGTATATCTAAATACTAAATTTTTAAAATGAAAGATATCTAAAAAAAGGCTACATTGTTTAGAAGTATATCATACTTTTAAACAATGTAGCATTTTTTTTAAATATAAGAGAAATATGCAGGTTTTAATATAAGCAAATGCATTACAATATTAGCAAATATATTAATATAGATTTAAATATTTGAATTTATGCTTATATGAAACAGGGGGAACTGCTAAGCGATTAAAATTTCATAGAAGAAATAAATACAAATATATCAATTTTAGTATAAGCATATATATTGTAATATAGATTAAAATATTTGCATTTGTTTGTAACACAGGAAGAATTTTTAAATGATTGAATTTCAAAAAA
>JAPDSC010164586.1:108678-128051 GCA_026290005.1 Latrodectus geometricus
ACTGGTATATATATACCAAAACATTTTATTCACACACACAAATGCACATGAAAATTAACTCATTTAATCTACAACAATCATTTAAATAACAGAGAATCCACAATTTCAATTGGCACAATTAAACTAAGTTCTAATTAATAATTATCTAATTTTTATTTTTCTCATATAAGAAAATAGCCAATTTCTGAAATGTTTCCATGAGACTATTTTAACAGCATCATTATGATTTATTACACCATAATTCCATTTCAAACACCATAATTATATTTTGTTTTCTTTGAAATATTCAAAATTCTTTTTTCATATAAAGAGTAATTCAAAATTGCACAGTTTTAAGTATAAATCAAATGAATTTAAGAAATTAAATGAAATATAATTTGGGACAAAATATAGTTTTTAGATTGTTAATTTCACAGAATTCTATATACACACTCAATTTTTATTCATAATCATTATTATTATTAAAATCATTATTATTTACACACTCAATCATCATTTTTTTCTGTTTCTCCGCCCTTTCTTTTGCATGCCGCAGACAATTCGATATGCTCTTAGCCATCTCTGCTTTTGTAACTTGAGGCATATGAAAACAGACACTGCATCTATTATTAAAAAAAGAAATTAACATTTTATAAGATAATCTAGAAAGATCAAGATTATCAGAAACAAAACTTTATATGTTAAGGTTTAATGATTATTTCAACAACTTAAATTTTATTTTAAAGATATAAATTAGTTTAAAAGAGCTACTGTTAAAAAAATTCAACACTTGTAAAGCAATAAAGCAAAATAATTTTCTTATCACCATTAGATTCTCATTTGATAGTTAAAAAATAAACAACACATGGACTTATAGACATAACAAATCCCAACAATGAAATAGCAAGTTTTAAATTTTTAATACTTTTTATAATATATTAAAATTAGTCTGATAAAGAAATAATCTTTCAAATTGATTAAATATAAAATTAGTCCAAAATTGAATCCTTTCCAGCCGTAATTTTATAATCTGCAGTTGCTTTAAAATTTCTGAAAAATCTAAACTAGAGATGCATCTTTTTCATTTAAAGAGAATATAAATTTGTATTTTTGAATCAAAAATTTATTTAGTGAAATCATCATGCAAAATTTTAAGAAAATAAAATTTCATATTAGAAATGTATACATTTTTCTTGAAAATTTATTATTAAATAAAATTTGTGTTATTAAATATTCCTTTCTAAATGAAGATTAAATAATATAATGACTTGTAAGATGACTTTTCTATTAATAATCTACTTACACACTCTAATTTAGGAATGAATTATTTAACATTCAGTTTTAATTTTAGCTCTGTAATTCCCTATAAATACATTCAACACATTAAAACAATACAATTTAAAAAATATAATGACTTTGGAGCTACTATGTGATTAACTAATGATCTTTCATAACATTTTAAAGTAAAATTTTTAAACTAAAAATTTCTAAATTCATAAATTGTAAAATGAGAAGAATACATAAAATTAGCCAGCCTGAATATTGCTATTTATTTATTGAAAATACTTGATGCATTATACAGTATAATAATTATACACAAATTAAGAAATCATATATTTAGTTTCAAAACATAAGATTAGAACAATACAAGTACTTTACATTACACCTTAATATTAACTTCTTAACATGAAAAAACAATTTAAAAATAAAATCTTTAGCATTTATAATCTTAATAATGACCGAATTTAAATATCCATTGAATTATAACATTGGAATATATGTTTACAATCATCTACTTTTTGATAGCAGTAACGTAAGGCATAACAATTATGATAAATAGTATATAAGTTTTAAAAAGTTTAAGTATAAACAATAAACATTTTTACACTCACCTTCAATAGAATTCTTTGCTTGTGAAAAGTTATAACAAGTTCAGTGAATTATTTTAGTATTTAAATCTTCTTATTCAAAATTTCGTTCACGTTGTTCGATGTGTAAACACTCACCAGCGATTCCGTGCGTCTCCCCAAACAGACTTCCGGTTCTTGGCGTAAGCAGACTTCCGGTTTTAAATGTAAGCTTTTCTGCGCATGCGTCTAAATGAACGGAGCAAATTTCTTTCGCTCGGTTTAACGCCAAGTCTTTTTATTTAGAACTTCGGCACTAACTACGAATTTATAAACGTGCGTGCACTCTAACTTTGTTGGTTTAACGTTAACTTGTTCGAGTTTTTGAGTTTGATAAAATCGCATTTAAAGCCTTTGCATCCTTATATATATATATATATATATATATATATATATATATATATATATATATATATATAAAATATAACAGATAAAAAATATAAATATAACAGATAAAAATATTTACATCCCATACATAAATAATTCTTTTTTCTAAATGCTCTTCGAGAAAATCAAGGCAGCATATACTGTTAGAACCTTTCCGTCATTTATTCTCAGCTGAGAAAATAATTTTACAAAAATAAGCTCTATTTAAATATAACAGTAATTTTTTTAAAATTAAAGGTTTGTGATCAAATTTGGCGAGAAAACCATTAGTAATTGTAGAATAAGTACTTAACTTTTGATTCTCGAAACATCTGGAAATAGTTGATGTATACAATTTCTATGCCATAAATGCTAAAAAAATTGCGTGTGCAAATTTTTGGCAACTATCATTTGCGTGTTTTATTTAAGAAACATAAATAACATTTCTTATGCTATGCATTTTTGAACCATTCTCCACCTAAATAATTGCAGTTCTCATGTGGCTTGCTAAACGCTTAGGACTACATTCAGACAATTAAATAGTATGTATGACATGTTCAGACAATTAAATAATATGTATGACATGTTGAAACGTCAGTAGTGAGATTCCTATATCAGTAATAATTTAGGAATGCGTAACAGAGTATAAAATATACTAAAGAAGAACATTGAGAATCATATAGACCTTCTCTCTAATATTTGAGTTTTAAAGTAACTCTTTAAAATTGCTAATTATTAAGATATTTTACTATCTTGAAATTTTGTATGGCTAACCCATGGTTTTCACAAATATTTACTTTTGACAAAATTTGTCATCTTTTATTACTTGGATATTTTTTTTGTCCTAAAAACTTACTTAATAGTTTTTATCAACCAATTAGAAACATTCCTTATCTTCTAGAAGAATTTGAAATTATGAGATGTCATATAAATTAAATTACATTAAAATTCACTGTTACCTAGTCGTAGGACAACTTCCTTTTTTGTGTGGAAGATCCTAAGCTTGGTTTTCACAACAGCAGTTGCATTATGCATTTCTTTATAACATCAATCAGCATGTGTGCTTGAGAATAAGTAACTTTAACCAATTATCTATGAGATGTCCTTCTAAAAGATAATACAAATTGGATAATCTTTTAGTAATATGTATCTAAAAGATAATAATAGTATTACAATAGCTTTTAATTATTGGTTTATTTTCTTAGCGTCTCTAAAATTTTGCAGCATTTGCAAAAATAAAGTAGGCTAGAACAATAGTTTAAGGATGAAAAGGAATTAGTTTATCAATGTAGGGAGAATATAAAGTAATTCATGGTTGATATTATGATAGTCAAAATACTAAATAATCTGTGGTTGAAATACGAAATAGTTAATTGTTGCTATTTTTATGCTGTTGTGTGTAATACTAGCTCACTTCCCTGTACCTAGTCTTGAGTTGGGCTTTACCAATTAGTGACAGCAGCTGTGTGGGAATTTTCCTAATTTAGAAGCTGGAATCACGCAGAAAACTCCCTAATACTAGACCTGCCACCTCCAGAGGTATCCTTTCACTTGGAGGACATAGCAACTTTGACCTATTTAATGTGCTCCAGCCGCCTTTAGAGACCCAGATAGCAAACATCGTCCCACGGACGTATAGAACGTCCATATTTGATCCTCGGACACCTTGATGTGTTTTGGACGTCCCCAGGACGTCATTTACTCAGGACTTCCTACTAAGGATGTTCTGAGTATGTCTTTTAATGACTTCATTTGGACGATCTGCTTACAATGTCCTGAGACGGTTCTTTTACATCCATTTTTAGACCAGTCTCTTATAAATGTTCCGGAAACGTTTTTTAAGTTATATTCAACATTGAAATGACTTCCGGTGTTAAATTTTGTTCGAAAATTTAAATTTTGTCCTATATGACATTTGATGAATAAATGTGGGAAAGTTATGGAAAACAAGGAAGTTTCGGAAGGCTCAACTAAGGATCCGTCGTGATCGATCATGACGGATTTCACTTATTAACTATTCATTTCTGAACTATCGAACTTTAATTCACTTCTGAACTATCTTCCGATAATAAAAACGACGCCCCAACTTACCATGGTAAGTTGGGGCGTCGTTTTTGGCCATGGTAAGTAGAACTGCAGTTCATATTGTTGATTATGTGATCATGATTCATGCTAAATTTTTTTCCTATGATCTGAGTTTAGAATATTTATTTCATTATATAAAAACAACTTAAAATTTAAATGTTGATAAATGTTGTATTCTTGCATTGCGAGTAGCTGGATTGACACTTGACTTAACTAAAGACTGAAGAAATATCAAAAATTTTGTATTTTCTAATAATCTTCTGTTGATGAAAACAAATACAAGAAATGAATTAAACAGAGAATGCTAGATCAGATGTTGAACATGTTTAACTTTCGTTTAAGATCAACAGATAGTTAGAGCTGTGTTCTGTAATTTCAAACCTAGGAAAGAAGTGGGAAACATTCGGCAATAATAGTATAAAAAATTAATATGATTTATCAAATCAATTATATTTTAGAAATTATATACAATTTCATATAAAATTTAACTTATTATGATTAAAGAAATAATTACACTGTTTGTTGTATTTCTAGCGGTGAATCAAGAACTGCTTTCTTATAGGTAAATACATAATGCCTTTAAGGAATTTTAAAAAAATCAATTTTAATTTTAAACTGATGAAAAGGACAACTAGCTTTGATAATATCTTTCAAAAATTTATGATAAATATTTGAAACTGAAATTTTCCCTAAATGTTAGATTGATACAAAATTTCGCAAAACTTTCAAATTAAGAATAAAAATTCATACCATTTAGTTTCGGGTTAGGTTTTTCTTAAAAGTTTTGCCACGTGTTATTGATATCAATTATTCTTTTAATTAGTTATGGATAATCCAACACAATTTACAAATTCAAATCTAGAAAATTTCAGCAGTTATTAAAGTGCCCTTATAGCGCATGTATGAAGCAGATAACAGCACTTTTTGGTAACTCTACATATTCTCATTTTTTCTTCCTGTGCTTCCAATTCGTGATTCGTATTGAAATAAATGAAAATATTAATTTTTTTCGGTGCTTATCACAAATTTCCCATAAAAGAAAACGTGTAATTGTTTTCTTTAAAAAAAATGAAATCAGAAAGAGTTCTGCTTGAAAGATCATGGCCTTGTAAAACTCGTTTAAAAGACCGAAATGGAATAATTCTGAAATGTTTTCCGAATATTAAGAATTATATTTATATTATTTATAATAAGTCATTTTCATTAAACTCCGTTGCTCTTGCTGCTACATAATTCCATTCTCTTCAAAATTCATACTTTTGGTTAAAAAACTACAATCTCCATATTATTTTTCAAATGAATGTGATCATGTTTTTAAAATTTTGATCATGTAACTTGTTTTAAAACTATCTAAATATTCTGATGTTCAACAAGATTACTACTCCAAGAAGGCGACGTGCCACACAGGAAATTTATATGACATGTAACTGATTAGTATTCATGTAAAACAGACAGCGCGGTACAATATATTTAAATAGTACAATTTTATTGCAATACAAACGTACAGTAAGTTTCTCATTCACAAACTGCAATCAGTGTTGTTGTCTTGTGAAAAATTGTAATACCTCGAGTAAGAAGGAGAAATGCTTACCAGCACATTTCTGATTTTTATTGAGCCAAATTATAGACTAGAAATTATATATATATTAAAAAAAATTATATTTCTATTGGCGAATTTTAAATAATAAATAAATATAAATATATGCTCACTAACTGTATATATATATATATATATATATAGTTAGTGAGCATATATTTATATTTATTTATTATTTAAAATTCACCTATTGAAATTTAATTTTTTTTATGTCTGGCATCATTATTTGCATAATATTATATTAATTTATGCAAATAATGATCCAAGACATAATAATAAATCAATTGTTGAAAAAATTAATATTTGTTATTTAAGTAAGCACATTAAAAAATATTTTACTTTCATTGTACACATCAAAAATATTAAATTTACATTTATTTGTCTGTAATAATGCAGAGAAATAAACTTTTTTTAAAAAAAAGAAAACAAACTGTGCATTTAAAATTACTATAAAAAATAAATATACAGTTTGGTTAAGAAAGTATTTATAAGTGTTTCGAAATCATCTATATATATGATCAATGGGAGATGTGGATAATTACACATAGTTTCCTAACGAATGAATTAAATATTTATAATCAATGATTGATTTAATAATAATTTATTTATTACTAAATCAATATTAATTCAATTTATAATTTTATAAAATTACAAAATCAATTCAAATAATAATTTACTTCTATATATATTAAAAGAATATTATATATTAAATAATAATTTTTTAATTTTTCTTCATACTTTTAAATTTTAATTATGTGTTAAAAGCTTGTTTTTTAATTGATTATTTTCATAGTGAGTTTTAAATTGAAAATAGTTCCGTTTTAAAATTGGAGTCAAAAGGTTAACCATTAATTTTTTTTCAATTATGTTATTTACCATAAAACTTGATACTAATGACACTTATTTTTGTAGTGTGGAGAGAATAAACCATCATTGTCATTTTAGATGATAAAATTAAGTATTTATCATTTTAAATAAATATTTAAAATAAGTCAAATAGGAAAATAAATTACTTTTAATTGTGTATTGCTATAAAATTATAAATATCATATTTTATGCAATAAAAATTGCCGGAAATTAAATAACAGTTTTATTTAATTAATAAGATTTGCTGCAATTTTAATAATCATATGACTTAATTTAGGCAACATAGAAAAATTATTACACGTAAAATATCAATCATAACATATGTAGCCTAACTAAAATTTGGTGCACTCACAGATCATGGCCCTACCTTCTTATATGACTATAATACAGCACATATTTATCGAGTAACACCTTATTATTGAAAAAATAAATAAATAAATGGCCCGATGTGATATTTAGTAAATTATGATTTTATTAAACCCAAAATTTGACTGACCAAAAATCAAAATTTTGGATCTATTTGAAAGAGGAAATAACAACATTCGGAAAATGAACTTTTGAATTTTTTTTTTTCTGAAAAGGCAATGAACATTAAAAAAAATCTATCTAAAACAAGAGATACATCTTCAAAATGTGGATAAACTCGTTTCAAATTCTCAAAACTGATACGAAATGAAAAACATACAAAGATGCTTAGCTCCGTGATGAGTTTCTCTCATTTCAGTAATTATAACAAATAAAAACACGCGATTGAATGTTTTTTCAGAATAAATCTGCTTCTAGCAGTGATTAATCTTAGCTAAAATATGTCCTAAAATCTTAAAAAGAATAAATAATCTGAAAAAGAGAAAAGTCTAAAGAATGAGTTATATATATATATATATATATATATATATATATATATATATATATATAATCTATTTATGTATATAAAATTCTGCAAGATAAAATTGCACATTCTAATGGTATATTACGAGACAATAATTTAATTTTGTTTCACTGATTTTCATGAATTTGACTTTAAATTTATTCATCCTGTTGAGGAAATTTGGTAGTTATCAAGAGTCATAATAAAGAAATGCCGAGGAAGACATTCCTCTCTAGCATGTATGTAAAAAATCGCATCAAAATTGACGAAATTATTTAAAAAATTCTACTGGTGAAATTCCTACTTTTTACGTCATATTTCTCTAAGAATTATATTAATGTATTGGTTGTAAGAGAAAAAATAAGCATAACACACATATTAAATCAAAACTTCACTATTGAGCTCAGTAATAAGTTCAAAGACTCTTATGAACTAAGAGAATTCCATGCAATTATTTTACAAATTTTCTTTTAAGAGTGCTTTGCTAGCAGTTGAGTAATTAGTCTGGAGTTCGGTTAAAAAATTCGTGAGTTTGAATTCCTTATTGGATGTAAATGTTGTTAATATTTCAGCATTCACTTAAAACTCTTGATCCAAGTAAAATTAGCCCTCGTATGCAAAAAAAGACTATCAAATGAGAAACAAACTAAATGAAGGATTCTATTTTTTTATGTAGGAGGTTTTCTTTGAACTATTTTGAATCCTGTGTTATTTCACAATTGAAAAAAAAAAAAGTACTATCTATTGAGATTGGTTCTAATTAATGATGTCTATCAAACAAAATTTTTATCGTCTGCAAAACTAATGTTTTTTTTTCTTTTTTTCCCCCTTTTCTTTTCTTTCTTTCTTTCTTTGTTTCCCCCCCCCCCAAAATTCAGATTTATTCTAAAAAGATTCATTTTTATGACAGCATTATTTTATGACATTATTTTTAGGGTAAAATTGTATCAAACCATACCATGACTCTTTCTACAAGTGAGGTAAAAAAATAAGTGAAAATAGCGAGACTAGGAAGCAAAAAGTGAAGTTTGGAAAATTTAAGGAATACTCGTATATATATACGCTTTTAGTATTATACGCTTTTAGTATTATAAATATCTGAAATGCGAGTTTTGCACTGTTTTAACTGCATTTCGTTAATTTTTTTTTAAAATTGTGTTTAACTTGCTTAATAAATGTGAGTTTTCTACCATTAGAAATGTTAAGCCTAATATTGATTGTGTCTATGTTTTTTTTTATTTTAATATTGTTAATGTGCTTTGAAATAATTATTTTAAATTAAAATTGTATTCGCTTACTACTTTTAAATTTAGAATGCATTTATAAAAATATTTTATATTTAACATAGTAATTTCGTTACTTCACAGTTTTTAATCTTTTGTGTATTAAGTATAGTATTTTTTTAAGGATTCTTTACATACTTAAGCACTATTTTAATTTTTGCCTAAAAATATATTCCTTTGTATAAGAGTTCCATTGAAATACAAAGAAAATGTGTATTATTGTATCCGTAATTTTTACTTCAATTAAATATAAAATTTTATCTAAGAAATTTAAAAATTATATTTTTGCATTGAACAGATTTAGAAAACCGAAAATAACATTCTTTAGATTAAAAAAAAAATCCTTTATAGCTCAATTCATAAAAAAAGATTTATTTCATAAAATGAGTCTGTTGAAATAATCTTTTCCAAAATTTTAAAAGTAAGTACTATTAAATATAACAATAAATAAATCATATTTATAATGGTTAAGGTGGTTGGTTATTTTAAAAGAGGTTTATGATATGATCAAATGAGTGATTATAAAATTGAATTTCAAAGCCTCTTTTTCTCTTTGTGTAAATCTTTATGAACATACCTATGCATTCTATACTTCCAGAAAATTATTTTTCAAATTTGATATGGGTATTTCTTTTAAGCTCGTATCTATATCATACTGATGAGTACTACTTAAAACCCAATTTCTTAATAAAAATCATGCCTTATTTAGCAAATAACACTCCATATCATTTTTGATATTTAATTTCATGTTTTGTTTTGACACTAATAAATCTTTTTGTCAAAGGCAATAAATTCCCTTTGATGTGCCAAATGTGTGACTAAAAAAAATAAAGCAAAATATATATATATATATATATGTATATATACTTCTTATTTTTTATAAGTATATATATATGTATATATATACTTCTTATTTTTTATAAGTATATATATACAGTGGGTAAAAAAAGTCTCCGTACGCAGATACGAATGCAAATCAAAGTTTAATATGTCACACAAAATTCATAATGATAAAAATGAAAACTTATATATGACTTAAAAGTAATATTATGTAATATTTATTCATATTAAAGGATTGATAATACAGACCAAATTAAATAATAAATCGTAAAAACTAAAAAAATGCCGTAAACATAGAAACAAAAGTCTCCGTACGATGCCCTAGCGATGTTTACAAAAATGTAAAATACATTGAACAAAAGTACATTTAATGATCCGTGGGCCCTCCTTTGGCCTTTATCACCTCTCTTAGACGTTGTGGCATTACTCCTACAAGTTTTTTTGTTATTACCGGAGAAATATTAGACCAAATACTACTTATGGCACTCTTGTGTTTAAGTTTGCTTTTTATGTCATATTTTTTGAGTTGCCGTACAATTTCTTCCCAAAAATGTTCGATGGGGTTCAAATCGGGTGACTATGGGGGGCTATGAAGTTGTTGTTGCACATGGTAAAGACACTACTCTCGGCAAATCTTAGAGGTGTGTTTAGGATCGTTGTCCTGCTGAAAAGTAAATCCTGTCCCAAGAGATAATTTCTTTGCACTGGATAATACATTTTGTTTAAGAATATTTAGATATCAGTATCGACCCATATTTCTTCCGATGAATTACAAGTTTCCTACTCCAGAAGCACTCATACACCCTCACACCATAACACCGTCACCACCGTGCTTCACAGTTCCGCACTAGTTCTTAGTTAGCATTTGTTGATTTGGTTTTCTCCCCACCATAACTCAGCCATCTGACCCATGAATGTTAAATTTTGATACATCGCTAAACAGAATGGTTTCCCAAAAAGATAATGGCTTACTTACATGCTCCTTTGCAAACTCGAGGCACTTTTACCTGTTGCCCAAATTTATATAGGGTTTCTTCCAAGCCGTTCGTTCATGATAACCACTTATTTTAATGACACTTATCACGGTTTGAGTTGAGACTTTAATGTTGTAGCAAACCAATTTAATCAGCTGCCAACTTCGGTACACTAATTCATGGATTTTCATGAACTTGGCGAATGATGTTTCTTTTATGCACGCGATTTAATTTTGTTGGCCTCCCGGATCGATCTCTATTCTCAAATGAATGAAGTTCACGATATCTTTCAATGATATATTGCACAGTAGACTTCGAATTTTTAGTCAGTTCACTAATCCTTTTCATGTATAATCCATCTTTTCACAATTTAATCACTAATTCCCGAATACTCTTAGAACTTCCATTTTGAGACGACAAGAAAGAAACTTGAACTCAACAACTGTCGATATGTTGTTTCCTTATCATTGATTAACTTTCTAACGTCAAACATTTACTGCGGGCCTGTTTTAAACACGTCAGAAAGAATTTGCATAACGCGTACGGAAACTTTTTTTGCACTTCAATTTTAAATTTACTTTAGGTATTGAAAATAATATGCTTTTCTCGTTTTGTACAAATGAAAATTTATAAAAATCGCTTACTATAGACTTGTACTAAACACATATAGGCAGTATTTAAAGGAAAAATGAAATACTTTACAAATTATGTTAATTTATTCTTAAATTCAGTGACCGTACGGAAACTTTTTTTACCCACTGTATGTATATATACTTATAAAAAATTTGAAATTTTCTAACTTTTAAAGAATGAAGTAAAAATCTTGTTATCTTATAGAGAAAATTTCCTTAATTTATTAAATAAGATGTTATGCATTTGTTAATTTATGAATAATTAATTTATATTGTTATAAATTTATGTTCAAAAATTTTCTTTTGTTTAAAGAATGTAATATTTATAGAATTTATTACTAAAATCTTCATAAAAAGTTAGTTTCATACTTGTTATAAAAATATTTGTAATGTAAAACATTTTCGAATCAAAAGTATTTATTTAAGAATTAAGCAAAACAAAAGAGTGGTTAGTTAAGACACGTACATCAGTTTCATGTTGTAAGTTATTTTATTTTTAGAAAAATTTTATTAATAACACAAGAAATTTTTTAAATATATTATAGTTATCAGCTGTTCAAAATTTGTAATCTTTAGGGGTGACAGAATGTAATGATCCTGTTGTTAAAAGAACAAAAAGTAAAAGAGTCCTAAATGTTCAGGTGAGAATGAATCTATAACCAGGTTTCTTTTCTTCAACATTCTTCAAAGACTGTAGGACACTTTTAATATATAATTAATAGAAAAATGTATGTATATGTATTTTGTGTTATGCTTCATATTCATTATATTTACTCTAAATTTATATTAATAATAATTTAATTTTGCTTAATTTTGTCTCCACCAAAATTAAGGTGGGAGGATGTTGTATCTTCATCGATATTACATTTCATTTTTTAATAGCAAATATGTAATAGATGGCGCCATTATTCAGTGACGCATTCTTAGAAACTATTTTTGTTTGTATATGTTTTGAGTTAGGCTAAGCAAAAAAAAAAAAAAAAAGAAAAGAAAAAAAAAGAACTGTAGAGATGTAAGGGATCCTGAACGAACTCCAATTAATGAAAGCCTCCTCAATTTTTCAAACTATTCCCTAGTAGCAGAGGCTTATTGGTATTACACTGGCCATTCACCGGTTCCATTGGCAACTCAATTTTCACCAAATTTTCTCATCGGTCCGAGCCCGGTATCTTATACATGAAACGGTCACTGTTTTTTCTACCGCACATTGTGCTCGACATCGTCATCGGCTGTTGATGCAGTGGTCATTAAGCGGCAGCCGTGGTGTTTACCAAAAAGATTGAAACGAATTACGAGTAGAATAAGTAAAAATTCTACGCATGCGCGGCCGCCATATTTGAAATTCATTGTGTTTACCAATTTTTTTTTCTACTACTTGTACTAGTTATATTTCGCTCTGGAATTAGCTATTTTTTATTATATCATTTTTAGCAAGCATTTATAACAGAATATTTTGGTAAGTACTATCAATTCTTTTAAATAAATAACAAGTACATATCTTTAAAATGCCTATTTATTTAATTCTGTCACTTTGTAGACTTATATTTATTTTGTACTGGTAAAATGTAAGTCCGAATAAGAATTACAAGCAATGTGTTTGAAATAATATTAATTTTATTGTGTACTTTAGTCTATTTATTGTTTTTAGTTTATAAATATGCATAATAATAATATATAGTAATTAAAAACCAGTAATGAAAATTACATGGACCCAGATCAACAATGTAGTGCCACAGTTAGGCAGGCCGCAAATTCATAGATGATCGCATGAGACATGTATCGAGAGACAAGCCGAAGATCTCGCGAGATTCACATGAGGCGAAATAACGTCACAAAAATCTTAACTACGTCAAAAAATGGGCGGAGCGCGAGACAAATCTGGATATCGAGCTGGTTTGAAATATCTGGCAACTTTCCGCGAGACAAAGCTAATTTCTATTTCCGCAAGAAAAATATACCACGTTGATATCGAGAGTACAAGTTATTACAAGTTTATATTTGAAGAGGAGGAGTTAATTATAAATCTTTATAGAGGTTATAATATTTTTTTTATTATTGCAATCGGAAATGGAACCGGAATGTAAACAATGAGAATGTAAACAAACTCTCATTGGTTTAAAATATCCATGACGTCAGATTACAACGTCATAGCTACGTCACACTAAGACCTCCATAAGACGGGGTTTGTATACCTACGGTCTCCATCGGACGGTGTCTTCCATCGGATGGTCTACGGAGTTTGCGGCCTGCCTTAAAGATATCAAAATACTTAACTCTTTATATAATGAGTCAAATATCTTATGCAATTCAGTACCTAAAGAGAAATTAAAACAATGTTTTTTGAAACATAATTTAACTTGTGTTGCTATAAATGGCATATTAAATATACTTAAACCTTGTCATACAAAATTGCCAGCTAGAACATTACTCAGTACACCTACTTATGTTTCTGTATCTAAAATTCAAGAAAGTGAATATATCCATTTCTCTTTAAAAAACACTATTAAGCAAAAACTCTAGTATGGATTGAAAACTAAAACAGTCTACTATAAACATAAATTTACATATTGATAGATTTCCTTTGTATAACAGTTCATATAAATTTTGGCCAATTTTAGGTAGCTTTAGAAAGATAATAGATACACCTTTTCTCATTGGTATTTATTTGTTGAAAAGAAATCTGATATCAATGAATTTCTGGAAGAATTAGTTAAAAATTCAAAAATTGCTATGCTGGTCTTGCAATATTGGGTAAAAACTTATCAATTTTTGTTAATGTAGTAATTTGTGATATCCATCAAGAGCTTTTGTTACTTGTACTAAATTGTTTACTGGTTACTATGGTTATGATAAATGGTAGGTGACGAAAAGGTAAATGGTATCGAAAGATGACTTATCCAGAAATTAATGCTTCTTTGAGAAATGATGGTGAAAAAAAACAGCCATTTAAAACACATTGATCTTTGGAAAGCTACTGAATGGCGATAATTTTTTCTCTATACAGAACCAGTTCTATTGAAAAATATGTTATCTGAGAAATATTACAACTGTTTCCTCTTATTACATTTTTCAATATGAATACTGGTCATTGAAAAATCTCTTGCAGAATATTTTGAATATGGTGGCTCTTTGCTTAGAGTCTGTTGAGAAGTGTACAATTTTGTATGGCAAAGAATTTATCACATACAGTATCCATTTACTATCACATCTTATTGAAAATGTAAAAAGGTATGGCCACCTGGATAATTTTAGTGTTTTCCAGTTTGAAAATTATTTAGAAAAGCTGGAAAAACTTATTAGATCTTCAATCTACCCCTTTGGCAAGTGTATTTAAGATACAAAGAATTAAATGCTGTGCAATTAACAGATATTTCAGAAAATTTTGAAATTATAGAATCAATCTCTTAGGCAATCATCATTAATGTTAAGACTTAGTATAGCTGGGTAGCACTATTTAAAATTAGAAGGAACCTATTTCACACTTAAAGGTTCAAACAATTGTCATGATGTGACATTAAGACTCATGATATAATCTTAAGTGAAAATAAATCATTTATGTTACTTGGTAGATCTTTTAAAGTCTCAAAAGTATTTCATAAAATTTCATGTGAATCTATTAATATTCAAATATTTTTGCTATTCAAATTTTCCGAATATAAATTATGGTCTTTCACTAACATAATGTGTAAAGGTATACTTTTGCCATATAAAGAAAAATTTTTGTGTTTCCCATATTTCATATGTTAAACTATATTTCCCAGCTTTAATCATGTTCATGTAATAACTAATTTTGATAAAATAATTTTCATGATTTATTACATGATAAAATTAATAAGAATTTTAAAGTCCTATTTGTAATTAGATTGTTTAATTTCCAGCATAAGAAATTGTACAGTTTTCATATTAATATTTGTATTAAATGTATAACCAAGATATTAAGTCCAAGTCAAATAAAGGTGGGTTGCTTATTGTGTATGAATTTTTCCTTTACAAACTATTGAAGGTTTGGAGTCTTTTAATGTTTATTTAGTTGATTTTTTTGAACTTGAAGATTGAACTTGTTTGAAGAGAATTTTAAAAATCTGGTGCATAATGTTTAATATATGAAAAAAAAATTAGTGATATATGTAGTAATTATCCAAAAAGAAAATCAGTTTCATTGTTCTCCTTGTTAGTCCATGATAAATATTGTGGCATAAATAAAACAATATATTAAGTTATGATAGAGAGATTGTTTGTATAATATATAAATATTTATATTATACATATTAATACAAGGAAAAATAATCAAACCGCTTTAGTGTAAATGTATACAATATGCAAATTGTATGTTTGAAATTTAAAGATATATAATATGTGTTTATATATTTTTTGCAACAAAAATTATGTTTACAATTTTTACTGTAAAAATTATTTAAAAGGAAATAATTCCAGAGACCTGGTTTGGGTTTCATCTTTCTTGGAATTTTTCCTCTGACATAATGTAAATTTCAAAGTAATTCAAGCAATCTGAATGATATATAAAAAAACAAAGTTTCTAAATAAAAATATTTAATTGATAGGTAAAAAAGCATTAACATGGTTAGTTGGGTTGAGGAACTAAAACTTATGTTGAAGTTTATATTTCTAATATTTTGTTACTATTTTAGGCTGACTTTTGACTAATAAAGATGGTACAAGCTCAAGTGATGTTATTAGATGAATATTGATGGAATTAATAATAAATTATTTGTCAAAGCAGTATAACTGGAAGGGGATAAAGTATAAAACATCCATTTTCCACCATCCAGAATGTTATAAATTTGATAACAGGTTATAACCTGTTAGTAAACTAAAGTATTTTATATTTAAACTATTTAAGTTTTACTGCCTATAAAAATTTTAAAAGTAATATAGTGCAATATGAAAACATTAAATTCAAATGTAACAGTTTATTTATAATAATTTAATTTAATTTAAATATTTCAGAATCATAACCATTGTACTAATGATAAGAATACAATATTTTATAACTTCCAGTTTTAATTTTTAATCACATTTTTTTTTTCCAGTTTATGTCGTGTTTGTTACTTAGGGAAAATAAATATTTGTTGTTGTTGTTAGGGAAAATAAATATTTACTATTTTTTGTTTATACTTTGCTTGTGTAATTTTTAAAATGCTAAGTTTATCATTAGATCAAAAGAATGATTGGAGTATATGGATTAACTTTACATCTTATCTTTCTTAGTTTAAACATTAATTTTAATAATATTTTAACTTTATATTTATTTTTCATTACATTCCATGTAAAGTTTAAAATTGTTTTTTACAGAAAATTTAATATTAATAATATCAATTATAAAAATTTTTGAAATGTTGACCTTACTTTGTTTCTTAATATTACATTATTTATTTTTTAGCTTCTACTCGCCATCATGATAGCCATGTTACAGATGTTGATGTACAGCAATACTTTAAAAAATGGCTGTGTGTACCTGACAGAGGTGGGAAATGTTTAAGAAGAGCCTTTAAAAAAAGCCCAGTCTAATGTATAAATAAATATAACCTAATGTATGTGTAATAATATGTCTGATATATAAAAAATAATAAACCTTTATCTTTTGTGAACATTTTATTTTTGTGATTAAGTTTGTAAATATTGAAGTTGAGAGTGTAATAAATAGGGGGAAAAAAACCTTGATGAATATGATCTCTAGGAAAATTTATTGAATATCATTAAAAAAAAAAATTCTAAAACTGAAGTTATATGTTGAATCTGCCAACTTTGTGACATTCAATAAGTTATTGAAAATATTGGAATGTGTCCAAGAGTGAAAAAATATTAGATCTGCAAAATACATTTAAATTTCATTTATAAATATACTATCCAATTTTTTTTAAAGTATGTCTTTCAACAAAAATATTTTTATATATGAAAAAATGTATAAAATTCGTTTTCCTTAGTTTTGTGTGTCAAGCTAATAAAACAAAAATACATTATCGTTAAAAAATTTATTAAACGATAGTGTATTTTTGATATAAAAAAGCAAAACAACAGCTTTGCTATCCGAGTAGAATATAAAAATGCATGGCATAGTATCATCGCAACACTCACTGCCTTTTCATCGAACCCAACGTAACTCATCGGCCCATTTGCCATAAACTCATCGCACCGATCACTTCAATTCACCGATCACTTCAATTCACTGGGGAGTGATACCGCAGCCGCTCCCCGATAGAGGTGACAAATAGTGCACTGTTCCATGCACTATTGCCGCGCAGGGCCCGGTGAGTATTCATCATCCTGAGACGTTTGCCCAATGACCGCCCACCGTTGAATTGCTACTAGGGTTATCTGGCCTTTCCGGCTAGATAGAATATTACGTAAGGCAAGCCCATTTTTTCGTCCCACTGGTTATAAGTGACTATCCTTTGTCAGTCTTTTGACCTCCTGCTCGCATCCCCTGTTAATACGCATGGATTTCTGGGTAGCTGTACGTGAGAAACGAAGCAGTTGCCGCATTCACAGGAGCAGGATCGGCATATGCTTAAAACTTTTGTTAGCTCTTGCCTCCTTCAGGCATTTTTTTTGTATCCCTTTTCGAATCCAGTAGAAGACCAAACTCAAAAGGGTCTTTGTTGTCACCAGTTTGCTAGCACTTTTTCCATTGTATTGAATCTATTATCTGGTGCTTCCACCAATTTGTCATGTAGATGATGATATTATCTACGTATATGACGTGGAATTTGGAAACGCATGGAAGAACATCGATATTAACTCTTTATTATATCAAACTAAGCTTTAGCTCAACTTGTATACAGTTACCGAACTTTCCAGAACATTCTAATGAAAGATTAATTTACATAAAACAAAGAATAATGATTAGAAAATATTACACTAAAACTAACTTTTTGTTATTCTTCACTCTGTGAAACTTGAACTCCCGGACTTAGGCTTGATAGTGCAACATTTGACTTCTGTGTCACAACAGCCGTATTAAGTAGCTATAAGTTTTGCTACAATATTTATGAGGACTATGCTAAGTGAAACTAATGTTTAGGTGTACACCTTGCGAATGTAATATTAACAAATCAAAAATAAAATGTTTGTTTGAGGTAATTTATGAGGTATACTTAATAATTAAAACTAGCAATACTGTCTAGTAAAAAATTACTGTCATATATACATCTAAGAAAAATTGTGAATGACTTATTTTTAATTGAGACAAATGAATTTCTAATGTACTCAAATATTTCGTAACAAAGACTGAAAAAAATATTGATAATTTGGTTACAGTATAATTTGGTACAGTTGATAATTTGGTTAAGTAAAGGTATGTCAAACCGAAATCTAACGATGTTTTTTTTCGATTCAGTTCTGGTTTTCATTTCGACAAAAACGACGATTTTTCCGGTTTTTGGTTCAGTTCACGTTTGATGCCCTGATTTGCATTGCACATTTGAACATCTTTATATCTCGATTAAATTATTTCGCCTTGAATTTTATTTCTACGTATCTATATATAAATGACATAAATTGAAGTCCTTATTTTTATATATAACTTTGATTAAAATACAGAAATTTTTGAAAAGAAAAGCAAAATATTGCATAATTTTATTACTGCCAGACATAAAAAAGATTAAAATTAATGTCTGATAAAAATAAATATTTATTAAGCACATTAATACTATATTAACTTTTATAATATTTTATTAATTGTGATTAGAATATTTTTATGTCAATAAAACTGTTAATACTGTAAAGTCAAGGGGATTATTTTAATATACGAAATAATTATTAAAATAATATGTGATACAATCGGAAGAAGAAGAAAAATAATAATCGAATGCAGAAAAAGTAGAAAATAAAGATTTTTGCTTGTCTGATGTGTATTTTCTATAATATTAAAAATGTAAATAAATTTTCTGAAATATTTTTGAATAAAATGCAAAAATTCATTTATTTTACATCATTATTTTAACATGTATTAATA
>JAPDSC010164586.1:128061-158850 GCA_026290005.1 Latrodectus geometricus
CCATCTCTCTTTTATTTAGTTTGGTTCTGTTTATAGTGACCAATAAACTAACGATTGAAGCTATTAAACATTAATAAGGGATTATTTTAAGCATGTGCCACTGGTCATATTCATAAAAGTTAAAACTGATGCTGTTTGTAATTCGTGAATTTCATTTAAAAAAATAAAATTTACAAATCATATTATTAAATAATGAAACTGAAGAATAACTGTGAACTAGATAACTTCTGTTTTTCAACTATATTTGTGCTAAATCAACAAATGATAATCATTTAAAAAATTAAATAGAAATGATCATTTTCCTTTATACCTAACTGTCTTAGGAATATATATCTATATATATCTGCTCATGGTTTATACAAAATATCTTACTTTCTGATTAATAAATATAAATAATTTCATTTTCTTAATTTTTGGTATGTTTCCCTAAGCATTTCATTTTTTGTAATTTTAAAATTATTCATATAGAATGTATGTTTATCTATTTTAGTTGCTTTTTTTATTATTTTTGCATTAATCCATTAATTAAAATAAATACCTATTTGTTTTTTTATGTGGAATGAAAAATATTTAAATTTGTATTTTTTGCTTTAATTATAACTTATTCTTGTAAAATATTAAATATTTGCACTTATCCTTAAATATATTTTATCAATAAAATATTTATATAGTTACAGTATTATAAAGAGTATGATAATGAAATGTATTATTTTGAAATTAGTGAATATTATGTAACTGAAACTAACTCTGGAATCAAAACCAATCGTTTTTCTTACTACTTTTAATATAATATTTTTACTTTTACATTTAGTCAATTTATGTTAATGATTTATATTATTTTCTTATCAATTTTATTATCCCTATAATTTTTGAAATTTCACTCCCTAAAACAAATTTACTATTTCATATTAAATCTTTAAAAAATATGAAAGCAGCATTATATTAAAACATTCAACAAAATTAACTAAAATACCATGTTGTCATAGTTGATTAAATTTAATGAATCAGCATTCCTATGCTAGATATAACTCTAGTAATTTTTTTTAATTGTGTATAATACTTGTTAACTGAACATCTTAAAACTAGAAGCTTTGATATTTGTTTACCGTTGATTCAAATTAAAATAAAATTTTGTTAATTCTCTTTGAGTTTAATAGCATTTCTTCACTATCTTTTCTATTTTCTAACTTGTAAACTACCATTAAGTGACTAATAAACCATTTCATTGGCATAATTCTAAGTACCCACAATACAAAGAGTTGAAAACATTAGTGTGTAAAGAAATTTTTTGGTAAATGGGTTCATATATTTCACTGTTTTATTTAAAATATAAAAGTTATAATTATCTTTCAAAATTCTTTTGCAAAGATAATGCAGAAAATCCACCTTTGCATATTTTATTTAATTATCCTTTCTTAACATAGTAGTCTCTTCTTCTTGAGGTTGTCAGATATGTGGCACCTCTGCATTGTTGCATTTTGTACCATGCTCCAAGCCCAATTTTTTCCTAGTTCCATTGTCTTGGGTCACCTACTTTGTTTATAAAGTCTGATAGGCCCTCAATGGAGTTTAGGTGTAACTCTTTAAGATATGGATTACCTAGAGTAGTGAATCTTGTAAGGGCAAGAGCATCACACTCATGTAGGATATGATGAGCTGATTGTACCCCTGCATGGCATTTCCTACAAATTGGTTCCTGTTTAAAAAGTCCCACTGTATGAAGGTGTTTCCTAAAATAATAGTGCCCAGTAATGAAGCCTACAATTACTTGAGTCTTCAATCTTGGGAGTCTCAGAATTTCAGGTGCAATTTTCTCAGATAAGTTGAAAATCATACTTTTTGCATGTTTCTGTCCAAGAGAATCACGCCAAACTTTGTTCATCTCCTGTTTTAACCATTTTTGAATGGCCTTCCTTGTAGTCTTCATGTTGATCCTATAAAAGGGTTCCATTCCTATTGGATTGAAAGAGGATCCCTGTTTTGCTAGTAGTCTCTTACCATGCTACAGTTTCTCATCTCAGAACTTCCTACATTTTGAGGCTCTATCCCAGTGTACGGTACACTATTAAAACAAGATGGCGGACAAGGAGCGTACCGTTCACTGAGAATTAAGGAAATTTGATTGGAAAAATACTTGGATAACCTATATTTCAAGATGCCCCTCGATTTTTCACTAATTTAGCACAAGCTTGGGTAATGTTGAGTATGATTGTAAAACATTTGTTTTTAAATTTCGGCTGTATCCCAGTGTATGGTACGCTATTAAAACAAGATGGCGGACAAGGAGCATACCGTTCATTGGGAATTAACCCATTTTGAAATAAAATCTTAAATAGTAATCAACTCTTTTCATTTAAAAATTAATATCCTAAATTATATGAATAATTAATTTTAATATTTAAAATAAGAGTAGCATTATTTGTTTACTTCATGCTTATTCAATTCTAAAATTTGTTATTATTCTTAAAAAATCCATTATGAGTTGTGACATTCTTAATTTTTAACTGTTCAACAATAAATCAATTCCCTAGAATATCTATGTTTTGCAAGTGGTATTATATAGATTCTCAAAATGGCTTGAAATTATAAATATTTGGTACTTATTTAGGGAATACTTCCGTATCTTGTTCTGCTCCGATTCTACGCCAAATTCCCTGCCAAATATAATGCCAACAGGGCGATAGCAATCTTGTTATGGTGCTATTGACCATAACAAGGTTGCTGATTGATTGGACGATGACGTCAAGGAAAGAGGAGGGGTTAATGATGTATTGTTTAAAGTTACGAGGAGTTACTGACGTAGTAAGAGAGAGTTTTTTTATGAAATTTCGAGCGCTTCTTAACTATTTCACTTGCATTTAAACTATATGCTCTGTTGTTTATCATAAATTGAAATTTTACGTTCTTTTAAGAATGCATCCATTTCTTCAAAATTTTACAGTATTTTCCATAATTTTATTGGAAAGTGATGATTTGATTCAGGAAATTTTGGAATATTATGGAATAATTCCTACAAAAACTACTGATGTGAAATGCTTTATAAGTAATGCTCCGATGAAAGGAATCAGCTATAAAAAAATAAAATGAGAATTTCGATTTGTATGCTCTAATTTTGCATTAATACGGACTATCTTAAAAATTATATTTTATTTGTTACTTCTAAAAAGTTACTCTCTTTTACAATTTAAATATTTGAATTAACCTCACTAATTGATTCATCTTTGAAAAAATCGTAGCTCAGTAATCTTATAGGAATTAAATCCCAAAAAATAAAAACAATGTAAATCCGTTTTTAGATAATATATTAATATGTTAGTATTAATAAAAAATAATATCACACTTAACGAATAGATTTATTAGATTAGCAATACTGTCCATATAATAAAAAAAAATTTCAACTTAAAATTTGAAATACTTCTATTTAGTACTCAACACTTATTCAGATTTTTTTACTGTGATATTAATCTTTTCAACATTTCTTATTATTTTCTGACTCCAAAACATTCAAATTTATCTTATAAAACATTATTTCTTGTCATTGTAATAAGCCATTACGTAACATTTGAAGGATTAAATGTAAAATTTTTTATCTGCACAAGCTTTTCTTATTCAACACCAATATATTAAACACATATATAAAACAAAAAGTCACAAATATAAAAATGTTGTAAGTAAAATAATAAAATATCAATGAATTTAATAAGAAAACATTAGTTATTACATTAATTGATATTGTTATTTGACTAAATAGTGATGCTTTTTTTATAGCACAGAATACAAGCTTTCGTTGGAATAATATAGCGAAACAATGCAAATGCATCCTGTCTCATGTTCTAATTCTGACCTGGGAACAAAAAATGGGCAATTTCATTTATTGCAATTTTTGTAGTATAAAAGCACACCCACACACAAAGTTAATTACTTAAAATCCTTTGATTCGCTAAATGCAGTGAATTACGAATCAACAATGTGAGACTGCATTGCTTAAAATTATTGGATGATGCGAATGAGTAAAATAAAAAGGTTTTTTTCGTTTCTGAACTCACTCATGGTCATATAAGCTTCATATTATATCTCTGCCTTAAATGCCAATTGCTCCACGTCTTTCGGAACAATAGAATATTTTCAACAAGATTATAATGAAATAATTCGTTAAGAAACATTAAAAAGGGAGATGAATAAATAATGTTCTTTACTAGAATATAACATTTCAAAATTTTGAGAAAGGCCAAGTTTCAGGAAAACACAATTGTGTGAACTGAGTACATTTACTTTGGAATTAAAAAAGTGTTCTTTACAATATCGCATTATGTTCAGGTTTCCTTTTTAATACTTTTTCTTGATACTACCATAATGATCTATCTCAAATAAACTAATGATAAAATACTTTTTGAACAAAGAATATCCCACTAATTTCTTTTCTCTTATTTTATAACAAACCCTTAAACCACATTATTTAATTTTGGACATTTCTCCAATACCGTGTGAAAATTTAAAATTATTTAATCCAATAATTTAATATTGAAAAATAAAACTTTTCAAAATAATGTAAAAATTAATTAGCAAGTGTGCTAGAAATATTTTAACCTTCTGGATTACAGCAGGTTTGAATAAAAATATTTTCACCATTATAAATATAATTATAATATTGACCAAATTATTCCAGTAATCAAAACTAATATCCAATAAGTCCCTGTAAACTTGATAATAAAAATACAGAACATTCAATTTGTTAATAGGATTATTTGTAAAAAGATCTTTGAAATCAAAAAAATTAATATTATAAATAAAATTATTTGACAGAAAGTCCAAAGCCCGTCTATTATTATCAATTATCCAACTAGCTTTAGATTTAACAATATGTTCCAGAATTATTTTATGAAATTTGGCAAAAATTGAACCTGGTTTATTCATATAAGAATTAGTGCCGCAAGTAATAAATCTAAATTTAATATGGAAACTTATGAAATTTATGTATAACTGTTACATAAAAAATTGTAATTTATAATTATTTATATTTGAAGTTTATAAAAAGTCAAAATTTTATTATTTATGATGTTGGTTGTAGAATTCAAAAGTTTGTAAGTGTTAGAGTTTAAAGTTTCTTTATCAATTAAATCTAAATAAATTTTTTTACAAAAAATTTAAATTATTTACAATAAATTACAAAAAATTTATTTAAATTATTATCAAAAATATAATTTTTAATTTTATAATACAGTTTAGTCTTCCAAACTGTAAAAAATTCAACTGATGTTTCATAATTTGAAATTTTAAAGATAAAGGATTCAATATTTTGCTGAATAACTTTAAAAATAATAGACAAATTTATTTGAAAAACTGGTCTCTACTTAGTACCTTTATTTAAAATTTCTTTAAGATTATGATCGTTGATGATATAAAATCATTGAAGTTCTTACAAGAATCCCGAAAACACCTATTTTCACTTTAATTATACTTTAATTTTTATTCTACATTAAAAATTATGAACTACTTTAAATTCTTAATTTAACTATTTGAAACTGTATTAATATTATATATATTCAGGCTTGCATTGAATTTAAATAAATTATAAATGAAAGTGTGTTCAAATCCCACCTCCAGTTTGGTTGTCAAGTGGCCGTTGAGAGAGGTATGAGGTGTGCAAGGGTGCTATTATTCTTCATTTTTATTGGGGAGGGGAACACCCTCCCCATAAATAATAAAATAATAATAATAATATTCACACAATTTTTTCTTAATTCTATTAATTAAATTATTTTTAATTCTATTTTATTATAATTTATTTCTTTATTTTCCAATAATGTAGAGAGAATTCATAGAAGAGGCAGTTAAAAATAATTAAAGATGATAAATTAAAATTATCATCTTTAATTAATATGTAAATAGTATTGAAATAAAAAAAAACTTTATTTTATTACTAAAATTGGTTTTAATATAGTTTTCAAAAATTAATACAAAGAATTTTATGCCAGAATTTACTATGAAAATATGTATGGGTTAATTAATTATAATAAAATCTGTATTTTATGATACATAAAAAAAAATCCATGTACAATTATTGTGTGATTATTCCTTTAATGCTAATGTATTCCCCCATTTTAGAAAACATAAAAAAAGCTCGATATATATCATATATTTGTTATCCCACTGCAGTTTTGGTTTTTTTCTTCTTTACTTACATTATTAATATTTGAAGTAAAAAAAGTTATTACTTTTGGTGATCACAATATATTTTAGTATACATTGTATATAATATACACTATACTAAAAATTTTGAAAATTTAGACATCTATAATTTCCGTATAATTTCATGGGATTTCTATTTTTTGTTTTTCACTAATAATTTTATTTAGTATACATACATGCATATTCTAAGTAATCTGAAAATAAAAACTAAAAATTTCTAATTAATTTATCAAAAATTTCTGTTCCATTATTAAACTTATATTATTATTTTTTTTTAAGGAAATTTGACTTGCATTTAAGGTATTATAGTAGTGATCTAATAATATTAATTTTGCGACGTTTAATAAAGTACAATTCATAATAAATTTGTAAGAAATTTTATTATAATATCTGATTTTATCTTAAACATTTAATATTTTTCAATTGTGTAGTACATTAACATTGCGCTAGTTTAGATTAAAGTTACTATCGTTCTGAAAAGATATTAAAGTTAAAATTAACTGAATGTCTGAAACTTAAATGATAGTTTTTAATAATAAATCTAGCTTGATTGATTTCAATTATTTAACAGCAGCTATAAAGCTGGAGTTTAATTTAAGATTTAGATATGTTTATTAATATATCCATAATCTCCAGCAAAGAATAAACCTTATTTAAACTGATTGGAAAAATGGAAAAGTGTTCCACACAATAAAATCATATTCATAAAAGAGTATTAATTGCTGAAATAATTTAAATAATTTCTGATCCTCATATTTTAAAAGTAATTGCAAAAAATTAGTAATGCATAATGGTGGTAAGTTACATCAATCTTTAGGCCATAAATATTTATAAAAAAAGAACTAGAAATGGGAATATAAATATAAATTTAATTATGCTTACATTTTTTTCTGTAAAGTAATTCTTCATTTTCTCCCTCGTTTTTCTTTCCATCCCTATTTTACATTCAAGTTAAGATGAAAGACTGTTGTTAAGAGTTTAGTTTGACCATGCCTTTCATTTCTATTTACATTTAAATTAAGATGAAACACTGCTTTTAAGATTTAAACTTAACCACGCGTCTCTAAGTGCTTAGCTTTTAGGTTTACTATACATAGGTATCGGCAGTGATTGCGCCAATAGTATATCTTGGCGAAGCAGTTTGAGCCACAGAACAAGTTACGGAAGTGTTCCCCTTATTTATTAATGCCACCACAGCTTTTTAAACAGATTGAATTTAATTTTTTTTTTTTTTTTTAAACTAAAAGTGAACTTCTCATAATTAGTAACAGAAATTTTCTAACTATAGATTAAGCTCTATTTCTACTTAAGTTTAGGAGTAAAATTAGCTGCGGTGGTGTTAATATGTAAGTACAAATCTTTTTCTCAAGTTTCTAGACCATGATTGATTAATGATCATAAAATATATACTGCATACATAAAAGGAGCCTTAAGATGATAAAATAATGCATGTTATATAACACTTTTTTCAAAGAAAATAATTCTCTTTTTTATTTGAAGGTTAATTTTTTTAATTTTAAAATCTATTTTTGTCCATTTTTTTAATTCAGTATTAATTATGACTTTTACTGAGTTATCAAAGATTAATAAAGGTTATTTAATCCTTTTCAAAGTGTGATTGCAAAAGTGTTCTTTTTAAAATGTATAAATGTCCTTACATTGATTAATTGTCATCTGTGCCATTTGATTGCACTTCACTTTTTTAATATAAATTGTTATTATTTTTCAGATAAGTATATTTACTATATGTATTAATGTTAGACTGTTATAGATTTGTTTCATTTCTTAATAAACATTTTACTGTAAATATATGTCTGGTGCTCATCAATATAAAAGACTGAAATACTTAAATAGTTTTAAAATTTTAAATGTAGGCAGGTTTATTATCCTTTCAGAAATTTTATTTTTTCTCCACAAGAACTTATATTAGGTTATACAGAATCCACCTTCTTTCAAAGTTACTTTATATTTTTATTTCCCTAATGTTTGATAATAATTAGAAATTTATTTTTACATTATTAAATATTAAAATTGTAAATAACAGCAAAATGCAGTGTTGTATGTTTTACTTCTAATATTTAATTATACTTTCAAGAGAATTTTTTAAATGATAACACTGTTACTATATTTTTCAATTCATTAAAGAAAAGGAAATCATTAGTAAAATTTAAATGATTGTTATTTTTGATATTATATTTTGCAAAATTTTTGTCTGGTCGACTGCAGCTTTTGGAGACTTGAAATAGGGTGTTATTAAAAAAATCTCATCAATTAAATATTTTTCCTATTTTATGTTTGTTTTATTAAATTTAATTTTACTGGTTTCTGTTTTATTAAAGTAGTTTCTTGCATTTTATAGGGTCTCGCCTGCATTTTTTCTCTTGTCTTAAGCTGTGGACAATTTGCTGACATGAGTATGAATTTATTTATATTAATATCTGAAAAAGTGTTCATTATATGAAATATTCAATGACAAAATGTAAAATAATTTAAGGATTTTAAGCATCAAAATTAATTTATCTTATCTAAAAAATTAACTGTAACTTTATTATTCTTCATGTTAAATATACTGTAACAAGCTCTTGCCATGTGAAATTAGGAAAATATTTTATATTAATGTGGTTATTGATTCTTATTTTTTTCAAAGTGGTAATTGAAATTTAATAATAAATTTTTGAAAGAAACAAAACATCAATCTGTTTTGATATGTTAAACACTTGATTACTTAAATTAAACTTTTTGTAAAAAGTATTTAGTAACTGTTATATCAGTTCTAAGTTTAATTTTTGCTGTAAAAGGAGAAAGAAACAATTTTTGTCAAAATCTTGTAAAATTATGTTTAAAACATATTTTAATCAATTTTATTAAATGCAAGAAACTAATTGTTGTGTAAATTACAATAGAATAATTAATAGTTATTTTTTGTTTCAAATAACAAAGTTGTATAATTTATTTAAATTTTGATAAGTAAATTATAAAATTTAATTCTTATTAAATTGCATTTAAACAGAAATTTAAAAAAGAATTTACATATATATATAATTTTTAGCAGCGTGACAGCTCTGCTTTTGACCTTGGACTTCAAATTTATTATTTTCAATGGAGTTCAACTATCTAAATTTTGGCAATCCTTTTCTGTGTTTATTGGTTTGATCATGAAGATTTTCTTTGTGAATTTATAATAATCTAATTTAGTAAGGTTTCCTACTCATCTTAACTTTTGTATACTAATAAAATTAATGATACCTGGGATTTTATATATTCTGTGTGTGTGTATAATTCAAATTATTTGTTCTTCTCCATATACCATTTACCTGGACACCACCAAAAATAATTCTCAAGATTTTTCTTTATAAACTGCCAGGATTTCCTTATTTTTTCATGTTGGCATCCATGTTTTAGCTGACTAAGTGAAAATAAGACATATTGAATATTTATATTTTTTTAAGTTTGATTTTCATTTTCTTCTTCTCTTGAGCTTGTCAGATATGTGGCACCTCTGCATTGTTGCATTTTGTACCATGCTCCAAGCCCAATTTTTTCCTAGTTCCATTGTCTTGGGTAACCTACTTTGTTTATAAAGTCTGATAGGCCCTCAATGGAGTTTAGGTGTAACTCTTTAGGAAATAGATTACCTAGAGTAGTGAATCTTGTAAGGGCAAGAGCATCACACTCATATAGGATATGATGAGCTGATTCTACCCCTGCGTGGCATTTCCTACAAATTGGTTCCTGTTTAAAAAGCCAAATTGTATGAAGGTGTTTCCTGAAATAATAGTGCCCAGTAATGAAGCCTAGAATTGCTTGAGTCTTCAATCTTGGGAGTCTAAGAATTTCAGATGCAATTTTCTCAGATGAGTTGAAAATCATGCTTTTTGCATGTTTCTGTCCAGGAGAGTCACGCCAAACTTTGTTCATCTCCTGTTTTTCCCATTTTTGAATGGCCTTCCTTGTAGTCTTTATGTTGATCCCACAAAAGGGTTCCATTCCTATTGGATTGAAAGAGGATCCCTGTTTTGCAAGTTCATCAGCTCTTTCATTACCTTCTATTCCTATATGCCCTGGCACCCAAATAAGAATTTTATTCCCATTTGCCAGTTCCTTAAGGAGATTTTTACATTCCATTACAATTTTTGATTTGACTTGGAATGAGTAAAGAGCCATCAATGCAGCTTGACTGTCGAAGAAAAGACTGAAAATAAGAATATGCTTACCTTGGTAGACCTTCTTTAAATTTATCTGCAGACAGTTGGTAATAGCAAGAACCTCTGCCTGAAAGACAGTGGCATGTTCCACAAGCCCTTTATAAAGACTGAATCTTGGTGCCACGCCACAGACCCCCATTCCTGAGAGGTTGGCTTTTTTTGATCCATCAGTAAACCAGATAAGATCATTGCTTTTTATTTCAATCGTGCTGTTTTTCCATTCTTCCCTGGTAGGAAAAACTACCTCGAATGGTCTTTCTAACACATATGTTCTTTCCATGCTGTCTGAAGGCATTTGGAGAGTTGGGTGGTTGATTTTTTTGGTAATAGTAGTATGACCTCCAGAAGAGGGCTTATCACACCACTGATTTTGCAATTTCATTCTATATGCAGTTATTCTGGCAGTGCTGCATATGAAGATATTTAGTGGAGTCAGTTCCAGAATTGCCTCTAGTGCTCTGGTAGGTGCTGTGGACATTGCACCTGTGATACACAAGCAGGTCATTCTTTGCAGACTTCCTAGTTTGTCCTTCACAGTTTTCTGTTCCACCTTACACCACCATATCGCAGATGCATATTTAAAAGTAGGCCTGACAATTGCTGTGTACATCCAAAACATCATTTTTGACTGTAGACCCCAGTTTTTACCAAGCATGCGTCTGCATGTCATAATGCATTTTTTTGCCTGATTGATTTTCTAGTCAACATGTTTATTCCAGGTGAGTTTTTGGTCTAGAATTAAGCCCAGAAATTTCACCTCAGAAGCAACGTTGATTTCAACCTCAAAAAGTTTTGGGATAAAGAATCCCTCCCTTTTTATTTTTCTTGTGAATGGTATAAGGTTGGTCTTCTGTGGATTTATGTCCAGATTCCTTTCCTTACAACATTTGCCTACATAACTTAGAGCATTTTGCATTAGTTGACAAGTTATGTGAAAGTCTTTACCAAGGATGAGTATGACAATATCATCAGCATACCCCTGGGTATAGTAACCTATAGAATTTAGATGTTTTAATAGGCTATTTACAACCAGATTCCAAAGTAATGGTGATAATACACCTCCTTGTGGACAGCCTCTGGTTGTCTTCTTTTCAAATGTCTCATTGAAGATTTTCATTTGTATAGTTCTATCCGAAAGCAGGGTCCTAGTCCATGAGCAAATTGCATGTTCAATCCCTGTATCCCTTAAGGCATTAAGGATGGATAGATGAGAGGTGTTACCAAATGCACCTTGGATATCTAGGAAAGTGGCTAAGGCAATTTCCTTTCTCTCCAGGGTGTCCTCAATCTTAGATACAAGCTTGTGTAACGCTGTCTCTGTAGATTTGCCAGGTTGGTAGGCAAACTGTAGATTATGCAAGGGACTATTACTACCCAGGTAATCTCTGATGTGCCTATCAATGATTTTCTCCATAATTTTGAGAAAGAATGAAGATAATCTTATTGGCCTAAAAGACTTAGCCTGGTCATAGTTTTTTCCAGGTTTAGGAATGAAAACAATCCTAGTCTTTTGCCATAGCTTTGGAATGCATCCCAGTGCTAAGCTAGCTTTGTATATTCTAGTTAGCACAGGGATGATAAGATCCCCTGCCTTCTGGATCATTACAGGCATGATTCCGTCAGGTCCAGGACTCTTGAGAGGATTGAAGGTGGAAATAGCCCACCTGACTTTATCATGATTGATACTGCTCTTAGCATAGGTCCATTGATTTCTTTGAATTCTTTTTACTGAACCAATGAAATGCTGCCCTTCGTTGCTATCAATATCAATGGCTCCCGGAAAAGTGAGTTTTGGCCATAACTTCCATTACTTTTCCGGTACTAGGAAATTTGCCATCCTCATCCTTTAAGGTTCCAACCATTGATTTTCATTTTAATGAAATCAAACTTTAAGTTTTTCTTTAAATCATTAAAGCATCAATTAACAGCAATTCTGTTATGGATTTTAGTAAATATATTTTGTGTATTAATATTAGAACCAAGATAAATTCCTTTATAGTCTTAAATCTTACCATTTATTTCTAGGTGGGAAGGTTATATTCTTATTTTAAACAAGGCATATATTTGGTTTGATTAATATTTCATTCATTTTGGTGGCTTCAGTTTTCAGAGAAACAAATGTTCTAATGCTTCAGGTGTTCTGGCTACTATATCAATATCATTAGCATATCTAAATATCTGTACAGATTTTTTGAAAGTTGCTGCTCTATATAAATTTATATTCCTAATTATTTTCTAAGTCCTTGTCTAGTTAGCACTCGTGTGCAAAAAATGACCATTGAACAAAAAACAAATCATGACTTCTAACATTCATGGTGGCAATAGGCTCCAATAAACCTTAACCTTTGCATCTTAACTTGATATCTGTTAAAATTAAGGCTGCTAAGTTGGCATCTTTTTAGCAATGTTAAATTCCCTCATAGCATTTAAAAGATTTCCTGCTAATCAAATTTGTGCTCTTTTGAAACCAATAAATAGATGGGGGGAAATATTCATAAGTTATTCGTAATAATCAAGTAAAAGACCCCTTAATTCATGCTGGCACAGCTTGTCCTTTTTGGACCTAGCGCCATAAAACCCAACCAACCCTTAATCCATGCCTGCCATACCCAGCGGTATCATTTCACTTGGAAGACATTTTGATCATGACCCATTTAATATGCCTCAGTCCCCTTTAGAAAACATGAGAGATATTCACTTAAGCCAGTATTTAAATGCATTACCTTTCAATATTAAGAATGACGCCATAGCCCAACAGGCCAATGCAGCTAATAAATAGATGGTGATAGTGAATTCTAAATTCCTTAATTTTTTTCCTTTTGTCCAATATTGAAGATTTGTTCAGTTATTGATCTGTCTTTGAAAACCAGATTGGTCTCCAATTACATTATCCATACAAGGGACCAGTCTGTTGTGGAGATTTTTAGAAAGCACTTTGTATGGTATGCAAGTAAATTTATTTCCTTGCAATTTGTACATTCCAGGATATCTTCCTTTTTGTACATTAGAGAGATGGTACTGAATTTCCATTCAGTTGGCAACACTTTTATATTCTAGATGCATTCATTTAAGTGGCATATAAAGCTCAAGATTCTTGGTCCAACTATCTTTATAAGTTCTAATGATATATAATCTTGAATTTGATGGCGTGAAGTTTTTCAACTTTTTCTGCGGAAGCTACCTAGAAATGGTATAAATACATTGTGCATTTTGTGTATATTATATATATATATATAATCACTGTCTTAAAAGACTGACCAATAACAAAATTTAATGCATTTTACAAAAAGATGTAAATATTTCTGTGTTTTGCTTTCTTTTTTTCTTCCTTATTAAAAATGTGCTGTTCTTAAAGAAATTTACTTGTTATTCAAACACTTAAGATAAATTATAGAAGAGTTCAAAACTTTTGCATTGTGTTAATCTTTCATAATTTATACTTGCTACTAAATTTGGCAAAACTTAATTAATCTTGATATAAAATAGTTTCATTTAGTGTTAACATGTATAATTATTTGTGAATTTCTAATAAATTCACATTCTAATTGTTATGAATTTTATTTATTTCTTTTTATGATAAAAATTTATTGTTTATCTAGGTGAAACTGAACAAAATTCAGAACTAGCTTCAACAGAAACTGTTGATGATGGAATAGAGCAGTTTCTAAAAGATTTAAAAGATGAAAAATTAAAATTTATTAAAGAAATTGCTTGTGAAACAATAAGACTTTTAGAAAAAATAATAACAACTTCAGAATGGGAAACCGCTAAGGAATTGATGGATTTAATTAGAAATATAGGTAAAAGATTAACTCAGTCTATCAATCAAGCAACTCATACTGTTGTTGGTAATATGGTTAAACGAGTCCTTAAAATTATTCGTGATGAATATTCAAGTGCACTTGGAAAAGTTGATGAATATGAACAGCAAGAATCTTTGCAGAAGATGCTTGTTGCTGAAGAACAACTAGATTTCACTAAACGGTTGGATACCTTAAAGAAATCAATTTCAGCTAATCTTAGAGAATTGATGGAGGAATTTGAAAGGAGCTCTCAAGATATTGCTGCCCAATCTCAAGAACATATTCATTATGGAGAAGTCATTTTAACCTTCGGGTATTCTAGAACTGTAGAAAAATTTTTGAAGAAAGCAGTTAAGAGGAAGTGTGAAGTTCTTGTTGCAGAAGCATTCCCATCTCTTGGTGGACATGATCTAGCTAAAAGCTTAGCTGAAAGTGGTATCCAAACTACTCTCATTCAGGATGCTGCTACATTTGCATTAATGTCTCGTGTTGATAAAGTAATTATCGGAGTACATAGTATTATGGCTAATGGAGGATTGAAAGCTCTATGTGGAACACACAATCTAGCTCTTGCAGCGAAACATCATTCAAAACCATTTATTGTATTGGCACCTATGTTTAAATTAACTCCACAGTATGTGACTTCATCTGATCAAGAGGGCTTTAATCACATGAGACCACCTGAAGAATTGATTCCGTATGACGATTCTGAACTTTTCAAGGGTGTGGAAGTCATAAATCCAGCATTTGATTATGTGCCACCTGAACTAATTTCATTAATGATTTCAAATATGGGTGCTAATGCACCATCTTATGTATATAGGTTTCTTTCAGAATTGTATCATCCTGATGACTATGATCTTTGAACTGAAATCTATGTGCCTTAGATATGCTTCTAAAATGACAATTTTTGACTGTTGTATTTCATTGCAATATTTCAGTTAAAAATAAAATTTCTTTATTCTTTATACATCAAATTTCTTGAATGCCTACTCTTTTATAAACTTGAAAAATATACTCTAAATTTTAAATTGTTCGAAATGAGATAAATCTGAAGTTATTAATATAAAAATTCAGAGTCATACTGAATTTTGATATAGTATATATAAGTTAAAATAAATAATGCAGAACTAATCAAATAATGCAATGCGTTGAAAGAAAAAAAGATAAATCTTTGAATTAAAATAATAAATTTTTATAGTTAAATTTCTCTGTATACTGAAGTGATAAATAAAAAATTTGATATTTTAATTTTGAACAAAATACAAACTAACAGAAATTCACGGGATATTGAAAGATCCATTGTTAGCACCAATTTTAATACAAAACATTTTGTCTTACAAATTCTTAATATATTTCATATTATATCTTTGCACAACTGTATTAAGTAATGACAAAGATGACAGTTAACAATTCTCAAATATACCTTATTTCATTTTTGCTAACATATTTTAACATACAAAAACGAGATTATTTTTCATTTTATAGCAGGTAGATCAATTAATTTAAATCTGGTTTGACTTGGTATTCTATATTTTTTAATAAAATAGCATTTTTGTAACAAATGCTGTAGGTTTTAATGTTATAAAATATAGTATTTTTTCAATCTGTTTTGTTTTGTGTACAATAAAAAGTAAGACTTTTGTTACTATTTCATTTTTCTGTAAAATGAAAGCTAAAATTTGCTAATACTATGGATCATGAACATTTATCTTTCTTAGTATGTAATAAAATATTTTTTTATTTCTTGATTAGTTAATTTTTATAACATTTTTCTGTTATTTCTATTGAATAACTTCATTATTGTGACAAGAACATACTTTTTTGCATGTCAAAATATAATTTGCTGTTTCGTATTAAAAATCTAAGTTTTGATCTTACTAGACAAAAACCTTTGTATAATCTTGCATTCACTATTGCATGCTACACAAGGCCTTAACCAGGAGTTATGGTCTGGGGTTCCATTTGCTTTCACGGCTGGACCTCTTTGGTCTTCGTTACACTTTTAGGTATAAATCTACATTCTGAGATCTGATTTGGTACAGTTTTACAGTACCCTGGCCTTATTTTTCATAAGCTAAGACAGAGCACATACAGCATATGTTGCTGTTAACTGTCTTACAACTTGTCAAACAATTCCTGGCCAACCAAATCACCAGATCTTTCTCCCATCAAGCATGTCTGGGAGGTGATAGCATCTATATTAGGGAATGTGATGACCTAGCTGACAATTGGAGCAAATGCGGCAAGAAACTGTCTGGGAGCTTCATTAGTATATGCCATACCATGGCAGCTTGCATCCAAGCTAAAGTTAAATTAACACCTTATTGAGCTTATTACTTTGTAACTAAGTGTTACTCTGTCAATAAATCATTCAATTGTTCTGCAATTTTAATAATTTTCTGTTTTATTTCCTATCCACTAATTTTTGTCTCTATCAGACAATTTCTTCCTGAGTGTGTTGATTCTTTTGTTATAGAATATAGTAGAAATGTGATAGTGTGTGCTGTGTATTTGAATAATTTTAAAAGCATTTAATTCCTGATAATCTATATAGACTTGGAAGATACAGTAACTTTATTCAGAATTTAAAAAATGACACTAAATTAAACAAAAATGTTTCTAGATAATTTTTGTTATCTAGAAATAATAAACCCTGTAAATTTCCTTATTTTTATATTTCCTAGGAAACAAACTTTTAATTCCTAGAGAGCTTAAGTTACTCAGGTAAAACACTTTATTCTCTTTATAAAATATAGAATATTTTCTTTAAAAAAATTCTTTTTATTATTCCTATTGTTTTTCCCTCAACAACTGTTACATTTTCTTTCTTATGTCATAACAGCTAATAAAAATATGAAACCATTCAAGTCACAGGTGTTGTCCACTAGAACATTTCTGTTTAAAATATATGAAACTGGAAATTTTACTAATTCTGAAGGTTTGAGACCAATTTCTATGGTTTGATTGTATAATGTAGGATTATGGTCACTGTAATACCTAGAAAGAGAATGCTATAAGGAAGAAAAATATATGGTCTAATGGGTTTCCTTTTAAATAATTTTATGATCAAAATTTAGAGTTAATTTCAATTTTCCAAACCTATTTCTATTAACTTATTTAATTTAAATCTGTCTAAAATGACTGTTCAGATATCAATTTATATTTTTAAAGATTATTTAAAATAAAACAGTTAATTTATCTTCCTAAAAGTAGAAATAGCCATGAATGTTGGAAACTCAATGTATCTGCTGCTGCAAATGTATCAATTCCTGAAATTCCATTTTGTTGAAAACAGCTTGATAAAAATTGTTTAATAACAGAAATTAGAATTAATACACAATTGTAATTAAGAAATTTCACTTGAAAGTGAAATTTGTATAATATAAAATCCTACATTTTTTGACAATTGCCTAATTTTAAATAAGAATTATTAATTTACAACTGTTTTAAGCTATCTCCAATTTTACTAAATCAATCAATTCAGAAACAGTATGATTATTTTCTATCTGATTTATGTTTTAGATTATGCGCTAAAGCATAAAGTACTTCTAATGCAAATTTTAAAAAAATCATTGAGAAAAAATGTAGCTAAAAGTTAAAATTTGTAAAGAAAATCACAAAATTAAATAGAAAAAATAGTTTTCCTATATTTAAATAAAAAAAAAAAATCTTATAACATCTAGAAAGTGTGCTTTGATTTATTTAATACAAGATATATTTTTATTGCATTTACTCTTTCAAGTATCTCTCTTTAACTGTGTTATATTTTTACTAATTTTAAAAAAATATATAAGCATTTTGTTCTATGCAATAATTTATTGACTGAAGTGAATAATACCCACATATATATTTAATTTGAGAAAATTAATTTACATTTGTAATAGCTTTCTTTATTTTTAGTTGATTATGACTCATATTTATTACAAACAAAATATAACAGTTTTCGAACAATTAATATTTAAGAATTTAAAAGATGCTAAACAGTAATTGTCAGTTATCTAGCTATATTTATATTCACAAAAAGCGATTACTAAGATTTTCATAATAGCGATTAAGTACCGTAAAGTCTGGTAAAAGATCTAGGATTTAATACTTGTCAAACTTATAAAATTAGTGATGTATAAGGAAAAATATTTTGCCGTTTGATCTATTTTGGAACTTGAAATGCATTGGGGTTTAACAACATTCCAATTCTTTTTAAAATTGTTCATTATAAAGGTTGAAATTTAAGTTCATGATAAAAAGTTTAGTAAAGTCTGAAATTGAATGGCTTTGCCATCAAGGATAATTCACAAAATTATGAAAAAGAAATAATGCATTTGCTGTTAATAGCTAACATAAACACTAAATGTACTTAAGGTATAATAAAATTCACTATTTACAAATTTATGCACAATACTTGCAGGCTTACTTTGCAGGAAAAAACAGTGTTAAATATACCTTTCCTTTTTTCATACTAATGAATTTTTTTGCGATTTAGACATAACTGATCATAAGTTTCTGTATTGAATCCTCGATAAAAATATATATTTAAGTTAATGGAGTTATGAGAGTTAAATAGCAGGATTTTATAAGTATAGAATATATTGCTTAAACACAAACATTACAAAAAGAAAGAATACTTCTCATTACATATTATGTGATACTAATTTTTTTATAATTATGTATATCTTGAATAAATTGGATTTTGAGTTTTCATAATAATTAGGAAATAAAATAGTTTACCATTAGGCAATAAAAAAAATGTTTTAACATTTAAATTTACCATTAAAATTGCTGTATGTTTCTACAATTTTCCTGTAATTTTCAAAATACCTCAAATTTCTAAAAAAATTTTAAATGCTGCACTTAGCAATTAAGAATTTTTATTTATAGAAACAAACTTATATGATTACAATTTAAACAATCTTCAGCTATTAAAAATAATTTAGTACTAATTTTATATTTATGAATGAAATTTGAAGAGTTTGATTATGCAACCTCTATCACCATTAGATTTTAACATGTAAAGAAAGGACAGGAAAAAAAACTAATGTTAATATATTTTTGTAACATCTAGAAACTGTCCTGTGAAAGTAAACCATGATAATTTTAAGCTTTAATGGTGGAAATATAAAAAACAACTATATTCAGTGATAAGATAAAGTTTGGTGGTAACTTAAATCTGTAAAATAAATTATCGATATTTATTTATCAGGAAACATTTTGGGTATTGTTTAACTCTTACGATGGATTTAGATCCTTTTGTGCACGCAGAAGATAATAAAATTAAACTTGTTTTTCCAGGAAATTAAAAATCCAGAAGTTTTAAAATGTGCCATAAAAACATGCTATTACAATTTTTGATATAATTGGGGAAACCGAGATTAACAGTTTTTGAATTTTTATGTGACATGTCAATCTCACTAGTTAGTTTAAAGACCAAAATCTTTAAAATATTAGCTTAAAGCATTATTTTTTACCACAACTGATTTAGTGTGGAAGATATATTGAAAATAATAATGAACAATATTGGTAAGCAATGAAAAATTTTTTTAAATAAACTATTTAAGAAGTATTCTTTTGTTAATATTTTTACGTTTAAAACTAATGCAAATGTAGAAATAGCCTTAAGTTGTGTATCCTTTGAATTGAAATTTTAATAATATTTAACGTGCTATGTTCATTTCAATCAAACACAACATGTCTGAGTCCAAATGGACTCAAATGTTTCCATTTTCACAATGTCTAATATTTTTAAATGAATTAAAATGACTTTCTTGAGAAAGTACTTAAGTAAAAAAGATTCCTTTTATTTCTAATATTGGCAGTTCAAATAAATTGCTTTCAGAGAATTTGACTTTTAAATTAATTAGTTAATAGTAGTGCTGAAAGGAAGCACTCTAAAAAATTTGGCAATATTAATTGGAAAAATCTACACAAAATTTGTAAATCAAGGGAGATAAATTTCATACTTTAATAAACAGAATTTGGAAAGTAATGTAAGTTTTAACATTGATCAATGGTGAGAAAGATATGGATAATGAAAAATTTTCTTTATTTTGCAGCTCATCTTATATTAAGGTTTTTATTGCTTATTACTATATCAGAAATAAAATTTAGTGTGAATACTAGAAAGAAAAACAGTGATTAAGTACTGTCAGTAGTACATTACTTTACTTGTCAATTCTTGAGAAAATAAAAATTATTTTAAACATGATAAAATACCAACAAGGTTACTTTTCACACAAATTTATACCCATATTATGCATACTGAAGTTAATATTAAACATATTTTTTCTATTTTGATTGGGTAGCAAAAAAGTATTATATTAAAATATTTAAGACTATTCAATTTGGTAAATAACAGTACTCTGAAACAATATTTCAAATGCCATAAACTTATTGCTATCTAAAAAAATAAAAAATAAATACACAAAAAAAGTATCAATTTTGCTTTAATAGGGAAAGTTATACTGAAAATAAATATTTTAGAAATGAACAAAATAATTAGTTACACAGAATTAAAGAATGGTCATGTTTCTTATTTTTTAGTGAAAGCAAATTGCTTGTTCATAAATTTCTTGTACTTTTTACTGCATTGATGTATCAATTTATAAATAAAAATAAAATTATATTTAAGTTATTATAATAATAATAATTTAACAAAAGAGAAATTGACAATTTAGTCACAAAAAAGAGTATTTAAAAAATTTTTCTTGTTATTTCTAATTTATCCACAAAGTAGATATGGTTTCTTTGGAAAGATTATGTACCAAATACTTGAAATTTATTTCCCATTATTAAAAGGAATGAGAATATAAATGCAATTATATTGTTTTGAAATTAAATATATAAAAGAAGGTTTGACATTATTCACCAATAATATTTTATTAAGCAGAAAACATAAATTACAAATTTAAAACTTAAAATGATGCTGTACATCTGTAATCTTAATTCAACATGCAATGTCAAATAATAATGGAAGACTTTAACACTATCAAGAAGGTAATCAGCAAATGCAAAAATTTTTAATATTGGTGAACATTGTATTTAAAGGGAGGGAGTAACTTATAGGACAACTGAATAAATGTTGCATATCTCCAGACACACATCAAGAGATTATATGAGCAAGATGATGAGAGTCCATGAAGGCTACATAATTATGCATTCTCCATTAAGCAAATTAGTGAAGTGATTCACTTTGCCAAAAGTTCAGTAACTTCATGATTTTTTGCACACGGCATGGCAACATTGGCAGGGCTCTAAAATTTCCTTCACAATGATAAAAGTTAAATAGAATTGTGCAATAAATTTTCTAAAAATATCATGTTTCACCATTTCCAGAATCTTCATTATCCTCATCATACTCATCTTCTTCCTCTTCTTCTTCATCATCCTCCATATCATCACCATAATCGTCATCATAAAAGTCAGTCATGTCAGATTCCTGTTCAGATGTCTTAGCAGTATATTTAATACAATATTCCTCAAGAGTCATAGGCACTACAACATTATCTTTAATGGCTTCAGCATGTGTAGCAGAAACTTGCTTCCTGTTGAAATATTTAAATTATAATAAAACATTCATTCTTGATGAGATAATAATTAAAATTCAAATACATAAATTAAATCAAACAAAAATTGTAGATAGAATCTAATAAGTAAAAATGTAACTTAAGTAAAACTTTCCACTATATAAACAACTAAGTACTTTTAAATTAAATTTACATCACAAAATAATTATCTTAATAAATTTGGTAAATTTTTTATCCTTTAGAAATTTTTTATCAAGAAAAGAAGCAACAAAATTTCATTTTAAGTCAATTTTACTAAGGGCTTATTAAATAATAGATTTTAGTTTTAAATATATACTTCATTAAATCTCATATTAAAATCAATATGATTACTTTGAAATTAAAAAAAAAAAGTATGTAAAATTAATTTTTAGTTTCTTTTCTTCGACTATTTGATTAGATTAAGTACTGTGCGAGGTGACTATGTGAAGTTTTAAAATACATTCCTCAAATACTTTAAGTCAATACAGCAAAAATGCCTATATAAATCCTTATAACAATTATACCTTATAATATTTTCATATTCTTTGTCATTGCCTTTGGAATCTTTCCATCTTCTATACATGACAGATGCATCTACATTTGCAGGTGATGAAGTGTTTGGTTCATTTAATAGTGAAATAACACTTATCAATATTGTTCTGAAAAATAGAATTTAATGCTAAGAAATATACATATTAATATTATAACTTATAGACAGAAATATTTTGAGCAATAAAAAGTTTTTATTTAATCTTGTAACCTATTACTTCATATAACTACATAGATTCAACTTGATTCTATAAACTTGGCTACAGCAACACAACAAATGTATTTTAAAGATAAATATATTATAAGCCAAAAAATAGTTTGTCTACAATAAAAAATAATTTTTATATTTTCCTAGATTTTATCTTATACTTTTTATGGTTAAAATTTTGCCTTTAAATAATTACTTCTGTAAATAATAACAACAACACACAGGTGCTTGCCCTTAAAATATTTATTTACATAGTAACTGGAAGCATTGCAACAACTTCTGAATTTATTAATATACATGTAAAAAGGAAAAATACTAAGTGCAAGAAATCAACATCAGAATATATCTCCACCTCTTTCTTGTCCACCTAATTGCCATTCAGACCAAAACAAAATTTTGTGAGGAATGCTATGTTGCCACATGCTTTTATTCAAAATGAATTAAATTCATAACTAAAACACAAAGATTTTAATGGAAAAAAAAAAGAAAGAAAGAAAGAAAAGTAACATACCGGACATTTTGAGTAGGATTCCAGCGCTCACTTGGAAGTTCACCACTCTGTGGATCATCAACAGGCGGGTGGAGTATAGAAATACATAAATCACCATTCTGCAATTTTTAAAACATCATTAAAAAGTTCTTCAATAAAACATAGATTGACAGTCAAAATATTGTATACCATGAATATGTTTACATAAAAATTATTTTCAAATTAAGCAGAGAAAAATGATATACTTTGAAGAATTTACATTTGAAATGTTTTGCAGAAGAACTTAAGCTGCAAAAAAGTCATATAGCCAACAATATTTCAAAGACATAGTAAAATAATAATAGTAACTGACAAATAACACCCTTTAAATGATTTACTACTTTTTTTGAAATCAAGTTAATGAAACATTAATTAACTCATACTTTAAAAATACCATGAGCATGTTTTCAGTGTTATGATATGATTGGATTTTAAAAATTTTATAATCAACTTTGTTAAGTGAACAACAAAGTTCGGCAATTTTCTATATAAAAAAGTAAATGTCAAATTAGTCAATAATTTTTATGCATGATTTAGTTTTTGTTACAATATTCAGCTATATATTTTTGTGGCAACAGAAGTTTTTTTTAGCATTTTGAGGTCTTCATTATTTCATATATATGTTAAAGCAGTTTTCGAGATTAATTGTATTTCTTTTTGTTAATATGCATTTAGATTTGTAAATATTTTAACATTTCCCACTATTATTTTAAATAATGTATTTCTCTATTATTTTAAATAAATAAATTAAAATATAGTTCCATTGATTATTTATAAATATTTCCTTCTATTTTTTCCAATTATTTTTAACGATATACTTACATTGAAGATGGGAAAGTTTCAGGTACAAGTTTGGAAATTGTTGATTGTATTATTTTAAATGTTTCATGCTTATTTTGTATTCTGTTATTTTGTATAAGGCACCTGTTTTCATTAGGTGATGATGCCAAAATAGAAATTTTGTGCCAGTTCATACTGATTTCCAAAAATTAATCATCAAGTTAATTATTCCTTAACTTGATTAAAAATTTTAAGATGATTTTAATATGCTGGACATTAAATTTATTTTTCTAAAACTAAATGAGCAAAGACAAGGATTGCTTATTTTATAAAAATTCTATTTCTGATGATCAAACCATTAAGCAAGGAGCTTACAATAAATAAAAGAATAAAACTTATAATAAAAAGGAAATGTTATTCTTTATAAGAAAAATATTTTATCATTACTAACAATTTTCTTGGCCTTACAAAGCACAAGTAAGATTATAATGAAAGAAGTATCTAGGACCTTATCCTTTGAAAGTCCAAAATGTAGTTACTTATTAATAGTAATCCTTATTTCTGAATACATTTCCTGATAGCACCTCAAATGTTCACCTTTTTTTTCTTTCAACAATAAAGCAATATCAACACTTTAATCTATAACCTCAGGTTCCAAGAAACAAACTGTAGAACAACTTTTAATTCGAGTATAATAATTTCTTTTTCGTGTTCCTGTTCTTTTTAAATGCTGCAGCTACCTTTCATTAACTTTCTGCTACTATGATAATCTGATTTAGACTCTCACTTCATTATTTAAAATTATAAAGGGGAAACCAAATGATTTAGAGAGAATCTATTAGTTCTTAGGTTTAAAAATGAATGTCATTTACAAACTTTTTCCAAGCAATTTTTCTAAATACCTCATTGAAACTACATACCAAATATATTTAACATGATCTAAACTTCTGTACAATACTAAAATATTATCAAATATTTCCATTTCTAATTCAAAACTACAAACATCTCTCATCCCCAGATACAATAGTTTCAATATAACTATCTCTCTCTGTTGTTGTTTCTGATCCCATCTGGTGTATCATTACTACACCAGATCCAGGAACCCCTCAATCCTTGCAAAATCAAGAAACAGCAGGGGATTCACACGGAAATCCTCCTCAGTAAATAGCAGACACAAAAAGAAGATATAGGGGCTAGCCTGGTTGACACAGCATTTACAAGAAGTAGGTTAGAACTTACATTTGTCATCAAATTTAAGGTCACGAATAAGGCTACTAGCAAACCTAGAATACACAGTCTAGTCAGATCTAGAACCCTTGAAAGCAATGGAATCACCTGGACCACCACCAGAATACCAATCATGAGTAGGTGGAATGCTCCAGATTGCCCAGAGATATTTTTTTTTAATAGAATGCAACTCAAGGTAGGTGAAAGCAGCATCAGCTATAGAAGAAATACCAGTGCCCACATTAGCCCCTGCATCTGCCTTCTCATGCCCACAGATATCAAACATTAGAGGGAATGCACTACAAATGTATGCAGTGGATGTAGAAAATTATGCAAGCAGATAGATGAAGGATGGAGATCCTGACAATATCACCAACATGTGATTACGCATCTAAGTACTGGATAGTGCCATGACTGTCTGTGACAAATCAGACATCATTATGGATAGTAAACAAACTTCATCAATAGCGAGCAGATCAGAGTGAAAAACTGAGTGATGTTCAGGGTTTCTAAAAGAAACTTCCTCATCCAGATCCACAGGATAGCAGATGAAAACACCACTACCTGCACAATGATGCACATCTTTACGGTCATCAGTATAAATAATAAAGACATCATCACAAATGCTGACAATATAATCTTCAAGTCTAATTGTCTTAAATAAAGGGGATATGAGTTTTTTTTAACGTGTGACAACAGTTCGGGGAGAAAAAATACATGAGAAAGGCCACAAGATGGATCGAGAGAGGACTTAATGAATGAAATTCAACAGTGTCAGCCAAAATAAACCAATTGATTGAGCACATGAAAATGGGTTATCTCTTTTTAGTCTTTGATTATTTTACCAAAATTTAAGGTAATTTGCAGTCCTGAAAAGTGCCCCATAATTGATAATCTTATTGAAATACTTTCCTAAAAGCAATTTTCTACAGCAGTTTAAGATCAGATTAAAAAAGAACTATCAAAATATGGGATGATATATCAATCCCTAATATACAAGATGATAGACTATGTCATACTATATGATACTTTTATTTCGAGTGTAGATTGTGCAGATACTAGATATGGCGTAAGACATTACTGAGAATTTAAAAACTATTTTTTCAAGCAATACAAGACCAATTTTATAAATTAATTAAAAAAATAGAATGCTCTATTAATCCATTTAAAACTGAGCAACATCTAAGCTAAAGAACAGAAGATTAAAACTTGATTGTATAAGATTGTTAAGATAGGTATATAAGTGAGGAGTACGCGTAATTAAATGCCATTTTCTAAGGAAAAAATATTTGAAATGATAGAAAATTTTTATTTCACAGTATATTTCATATGTGTGTAAGACAGATTCGAATATTATTATGCAAGAAATTATGAAAGAATGATTGATGTTAGTTCAAAATATAACCATGTGAATAATGAAAATGATTTATATATTTGTATTGTGAACGATAGAAAGCAACAAGATACGTAATTTTGAGTACAGTATCATAATAAATCTATTTTGAGATAATATGCCTTTACCTGCTTCAAGTTAAATTAATAGCTGATCGGATCAATTCCTGAGCACTCAATATGAAATACTTCATTAAATTTATAAAGAAAATTGAAATAACTACTCCTGAATAAAAAATATTCCTATGAGAAGAATTAAACTGCACTTCCACAAATAAGAATATCATTGCATTAAAAGCCTAATTTTATTAAGTGACATTTAAGTGAAAATAATTTTATACATTCAAAAAATTTTAGATCACTGTAAAGCTTATAAAAAGATAACTTTATTTATTCTTAAAATAATATGAATATTGAGGAAAATTATGTTAAAGGAGCCAATGCAAATATGAAGAATGCAACATTAGACTAACAATGACTGATATAAAATGAATTAAGTTGCAAAAATAAGGAACATTCAAGATTATTTCTTCATTTTCGGCACCTTAATTTATAAGACAATTCTAGAAGGTGAAACTTTATAATAATAAAAAACAAATGTTACAAAGTGGCTTAGTAATACCTATGATCTACCTTTCAAAATAACCAATATTTATAAGCTCCACATCATACATAATGATTAAGAACAGAAGCATGAAGTAGCAGAAAACTTGTAGTAATATCACTGTAGGAAAAGTAACTCACAAAATTAAAAATATAACAGATATAGCAATCCTAATGGAAGACATAACTATCATAAATTTAAACTGGATAGAACAAAAGTTAGATTAACCAATAACTCTAAATTTAAACCTATTACCATAAAAGCACAAATGAAACAAAAATGTATTCTCATTGATTTTTTCTGACCCCTTAATTTAACTCAATATAACAAATGTTTTAAAATTTTATAATTAACAAATTAAACTAAAAACACTGAATACTGTTTAATTTCAGATAGGATGATGATTAATTTCAGATGTTTAATTTCAAGGGTAATCTAATCAATACTAATTATGTAGAACTCAAATATATTTATGAAATTACAAAGTTTTTAAAGTCAGGCCACTAACAATCCAATAATTTTCATAGTGATTCATGATTATTTAAGATAATCTGCTTCTTAATTAATTCCTACTTAGGCAAATCACTGGAACATAAAATTGCTTTTTTTAAGAGAAAAATTTATAAATATATACAATTTTACAGATGAACTTTTTTTAACAATGAAAATCTTCTTACTTTAAAATTTTTTATAAATGCAAACTTCTGTAAAAGTTCCAAGTAATAACTGATATTTACACGAGAATGTTACATAAAAAAAAATAAAAAAAATAAGTACGAAAAATTTTGAATATATATCTAGAAGCCTAACAAACTTTATTCTTCAATGAATATTTTCCAGATGAGCAAAATTTCAACTTAAACATAAAAATATCCTTTACATTTCTTGTTGTGATCAAGTTTATCACACACATAAGTTAAACTTCTCATTAAAAATAGTATAGTTTTAAATGTAACACATAGAAATAATTAGTATTCGTTAATACTCAGACAGAAAGCATTATCAAAAAATGAGAAGTCTAAAAGTGTCTTTAGATGTCAAAATTTTAGACTAAATAATAGTTTCAAAATATTTCTATTTTTAATAATAATTGGAAAAAAAAGTACATAATGCATTTACATAAATACCAACTTTTTAATTTTGATTTTAGAGAAGGGACTCTAGCTCCTCAACTATTTTATCAGAACAACTTTGATATAGCCCCCTAAAAATCATGCGCCAAATCTGGCACTCCCTACGGATTTTTTAGGAATGTTGTTTCTTATTTTGGTGATACCAATTTAGGTATTTTCAGCTTTTAGGCTTTTGCTGTTGCCAAATTTTGTATTTTCTTGTATTTTATACCATTTTCTGAGTTTTCTTTTAAAATTTTTAATGCATTAATTATGTGTATTTAGTGAGAATCCACTTTGGCGAGTAAAAAAAGGTGTCAAAAACAGGTATTATGGTTGGTGAGGGAAAAAAAGTTGCCAAATTTCTGATTTGGGGGGGGGGGGTATATCAAAGTAGTTCCATTTTCTCTAGCTAGAAGTTTAATAAGTAAAAAATAATAGAGCCAAAACAAACTCGTAAAACTGTTAATTCATTTCCACGCTACATACTAAAGAAGTAATTAACCACCACCAGTTAACAGTTAAATACATAATCTGGATCAGTCCACACCCTTACGTAAACCAACATTTAGGCATTGGAGATTTTCTTTTACTATCAGTTCAATAAATTAGTATATAATTAAAAAAAATTGCAGCTTAAGAAAATTGGTACAGAACTGTATAATCCATCATGCCAATTTTTGAGTTTGGTGATATTTCTGGTGGATTTTCTTATTTATCTAGCACCCAGATTCTTATGGAACTTTAGAGATGGTGAATAATAAGAACTATGCACAAAATTCTATTTTGGCTACAACAGTGTTTAGAACATCATGAAGAAACTTAGAACATTTTGCTCCATTTTTATGTAATTTAATATATATATATATATATATATATATATATATATATATTTAAATCCTAATCTTTTAAAACTATACACTTTTTATTTAAAAGAATTGAATTTATTATTTAGATGTAAAAGCTTTTTTCGGGAAGTTATTAAGTCACAATTATAACATCTTCGTAGCATTATGTCATTTTGGCAAACAATTTTTCATCGCAAAAAAATTCAAAAATTAGCATGATGAACATGTGCCATAAAAATATAACATATGACAAAAATGGCATTAAAAACTGTTAGCTACAACAATTTTTATAAAATACATAGCACTTCAAATTTTAAAAAAATTTATAAATCACAATAAAATTACATACAAATGCATTAATATCTATCAAAATATACAATAGTAAAAAATTTTTATTTACTCATATATTGCATCAAATATTTACAATATAAAATTCATACAAACAATCAAACTGAAAATGCATCTTACTTCATATACATTAGGATGCCAAACTTTGGATAGAAAACGAATGGAGGGAGGAGAATATGGATAATCTGGTGGAAATTTAACATGAGCCTAAAATATAAGAAAAACCTTCAATTATGTCTCAGATCTATCTATCAAACCTTTATATATGTATAAATCAAAATCAATACAAAATAAGAATTTAGAGAGTTTCTACAAATACAAATAAATTTTAATTCTATCATTTCTATTTAAAACATTTTCCTATTCATTAATACAATTAATCAAATATTTTTACTAACAAGCATACAAAAATTAAACTTAAATTTTCTAATATATAAACTGATTTTTTAAGCAATGTAACTTTAGACAATTATGATTGCAAAATATAAATACTAGAACACTTAAGAGGAAAATCAATGATAGCAAATTACATAAATAATTTTATATTTGTAAAGTTTTATTACAATTACTTGAAAACACGATTAGAATTTTTTAAACAAATAATAATGTTCTTTTACAATACAAAAGTAATTGATATATATATTAAGAAACATCAACAATACATTAAAAATTATTGCTTGTAAAAAAAAAAAGTAGAGCACGTATTGTTTACAAATCATAATTGAAAGAATACAAAATTGCTTACTTTAAAATAACCACCTTCATATAAAGTTTTCGGAGGCCCAAAAATTGCAACTTCCCATTCAAAAAGGTTTTCTTCTGAAACAAGTTTTACTCGAAAACCTTCAACGGGCTCCTCTTGAAGACTTTTAAATTCTAAAGCTAAAGCACGTAAAGCACTACTTGAAGGGTTTTGAGCCATAATAATAAAATTATAAGTTTTATTTCAGATTTAGAGATAGGACGCAATGCCTATGCGAGAACAAAGGAATCGTAAGACACAGAAAGTATGCCTCACTCTGTAAAGAAAAACAATAAACTATGACACCAACACAGATTCTTCTCATAAGACAACAACTGAACTGACGTCACACGCGTGAAGTAAACAGGGTTTGAGATGCGTTGAGCTCTTTTCAGCACGCATGAATGAAAAGATGAACCATACGTAAAGTTTCACCTCTATATTTCTATTAAAGAAATTTTTAACAATATAATAGATAGTGTTAATGTCTCATTATAACTGTTTTCGTTTCGTTATTGATTTTGTTATGAAAATGAAATTAAACAAGTTGATAGCGCCATCTATTAGAAACAGATAATACCATAAATATATTATTCATCAAAAATCATTGTGTGTGTAGAATATGAATCCGTTCACACTGCAGTTTCAAATGCAATCATTTGACATTTGATAAAAAAGCAAAATATGCAATTGCTAGTTTTCTTTTGAAAAA
>JAPDSC010164586.1:163850-196616 GCA_026290005.1 Latrodectus geometricus
CGGATAATATGCCTGTCTTCTCGGCTGCTAGTGATAGGTGGCCGTTGAGATCCCGCATGGCGTTCCGTATTACCGTCCTGAACCCATCGATTCCATATTCTGCTAACAGTCATTGGATCTCGACCGATGCGAGCAGAAATACTGCGATAAGATAAACCGCAATCCCGGTACGTTACAATTCGACCTTTATCAAAGTCAGAAACGTGCTGGTACGCATTTCTCCTTCTTACACGAGGCATCATAACAACTTTTCACCAGGCAACAACGTTCAAATGCAATTTGTGTATGAGGAACCGGCTGAACAATTTCCTCATTTAAACACAATGTAGATGTCGCTACTGGCGCCTGCTTTGTCTGAATGCGCTGAAAAGCTAATCATTTGCATATCACAGCACCTTCTTCCTTTCGTATAAATTTCACGTCTGTAACATGTCGCCTTCTTGGTGTAGCAATTTTAATGGCCATGAGTGTATTTCCTTTCAAAATTCATATAAAAGTGGTCCTTTTGTACTTTAATTTTCATTAGATATCTTAAATTGAATATATTAGATAATAACATAAGTTATGTAATATATGTTGTTAAAAGTATTAAAAACTACAAAATAATTCAAGTTATTGTAAGCAAAATAAATCATATCTATAGCGCCCCCAGTCTACAGTAATGCTTATTAAGTCATCGACAAGGAAACAAGTCCCTCTCCAACAATCATAGGAATGGACATATTCATGTGACTCTCATATTAACCCCTTTCTCTTTAACTTTTTGTGATTAGTATTGTTTTGTTTGTAGTATATAAATTTGTGTTGTGCTCAAGTTGTACATAAAATTGTAATAAATTACTTTTGAGCAATTTAAGGAATTTATTTCTTTTTTCCTATTCAACGAGATATATGATTTATAGCTTATTATTTCAGTAAGTACTTTATTTTTTTCTAAATAAAGACACAGCAGATAAGGAAAGAATAATATAAAAAAGGCAAGAATTTATTTCTATTTTCTGATATAACACACTTCTTTTATGAGACAGTACTTTTGTATTAAAGAAAAAAAAAGAAAGGAAAAGAAAAGAAATATTGATTATCAGACAATGATTTTTTCTAAAGAAAAAAAAATTAATTAATTTAGCTTTAAATTACAGGAATATATCAAAATATTAGTTTATTATAAAAAAAAATCTAATTTGAACTAAAATGTTTTTTCTTTCCTTAATAATATTCTATTCTTGTAACATACAATTTACATGACTTTAGAATAGTATTTTCCAAATTTTTTAATATTCAATATACGTAAAGTTGAAAACATTTTTTATATTGAGTAGATTTTAATATTAAAATTGCTGGGATTCATTATAGGTTTTTATACTACATTAGAGGTAAAGTAATTTTACTGTATGAGAAAGGATGAAATACAATAATTTATTAAAAATAAATCAGAGTTCTAAGAATTCCAAATTCTTTATACTCATTTTTAAAAATGATAGCATTGAATATTTTAGAATAAAGTAGGTAACTGATATAATAATAATAATAATAATAATAATAATACAAACCAAAATAACATTTTGACTTAAAACTGTTCTTTCTGAAAAATATTTCTCAGTATCCAGTCAAATATTAACAAATAATTATACTGAATTAAAATACTTTATCAAATAAATTTTTAGCCAATACCTAAAAGTCATATTTTTCATTTTAAAGATGTAAAAATAAAATTACAATGTGATATTTATAGTATCAATTTTATAACACATATATTTATTGTTATACTAACATTTAATACTCTCTAGCTAATAGCATTCAGATCTAGTTCAATATTATATATAAGAATAAGTATCATTCAAATTATAATTAAATATTTAAGAATAAGAAATATTATTCAAATTATAGTCAAAATACAATATTAAATTAAAAACATATTTTATTAAATAAAAATATATTTTATTAATTATTATTATATATTTCATTAAATTAAAAATTTATTTTTTTAAATACAGCACATATAGATATAAACAGTTAATTTATAAGTAGTCAGTAAAAATTGCTAATATATCTTGTAGCAAGTAGCAATACTTTTTAATATATAACCACGGTAGAAATATAAGTAAAAATCTGACTTGATAAAATGTAGTAGTTACAAAAATTGCACATAAAACATATAAAATAATGACTATTTCATTGGTGTTATTTCATTCATTTAAGAAACTATAGCTACTTAATGAGGGAAAATAAATAAAAAATAAGAACTTGTAACATTTAAGAACCACTAAACATCTTTGATTATAAAAAAATGACATCAGTGCTTAAGAAAGCAGGCATATTTGAAAATATTATAAAATCGATGAATTTAAATTATATATCTCTGTATGCAGAGCGCAGTAAAAAAACTTTTTTATAACAATTTAATTTATGCAATCAAAATAATTACTTATTGATCATAAATTCTATAGCCAACAACAAAAATGTTTCAAAACTGTTTGCCTTTGGCTTAAATTTGGACAAATATTTTCTAAAATTATATGTATATATGTCAAATCATGAAATTTTTCATGACACATCTTCAGTGTAGAATTTTTATGAAACATAATAATATGTCCGTAAAAAATACCGGATATTGTAGTCGATTCATGAGGCCTAGAGTGTAAAAAGGGTTATTCTACTGATGAAAAGGAATTTGAAAATTTTGCAATAAACTAGTTGCGAGTTACTCATTATTTCTAAAATGTCTTTTTATCCAAAGTAATATAAAAATCTAAAAATATTTTTCTGTCCCAATACTAATTTTTTAATCGTCCATTCACTTAAAAACAAAAATAGGTAATTTTTTAATTGTAGGTAATTTTTTAATTTAATGTCACCAAAATGTAACTAGCTTGTAACGATTAAGAAATAATTAATAAAATACAGTACTTATTGGTTTCACATTAATCAATCTTCATGTTTGAGGTATGGAAAAATACAGACTTTTAGTGATATTTTTGGGTTAATATTATTAAATCCAATTCCAATCTGGAACACACAGTACAGATTTATTCTCTACCATTGTCTGCTGGAGGTCTAAGAAGTGGTGAAAATTGCTTATATTCTGGTGCTAAAAATTATGTTGCAAACAGAAGAAATAAATATTTCAACAAAAAATTGGCTAATTGCATGAAAATTTGTATACTATTACCCCATCTTTAAGCAAAGAAATAGTAACAAAAAATTATATATAGGTTAATAAGTAAATGTGATCATCATAGATCAAAATTGAATGCATTCAAGGATGATTTACAATGAGAATTATCCTTTTAATAATTTTCTATTATCTACAAAAAATAAGACGTGGACATTACTTTGTAGGTATACATAAGCACGCAATACCTATCAATGTAGGTGAGCCCCGGACTTTTTTTACCTTAAGTTTAACAGAATTGAATACTCACCTACCACTTTGGAAGTCACAGATTAATTTGACAGAACCCAACTCATGGAGCTCCAGTAACCCAGTGAGGGAGACTGTAGTCATCCTCCTAATCACTGCCCTTGCTAAATGAAGCTTCACTTAGTTGATGTTATGGGACTGAGCCGATGAGCTTTTTTGTAGGTTATAAAAGCAATCTAGCAAAACCTGTTAATGAAGATATTGATAAATAAATGTTGCTGCAATTACCATATTCTAAAAATTGGTGATTTCAATGTCTGGAGGAGGTTTTTGACATACAAAAAAATTAGCCTAGAGAATCCTTCAAGTGATCTATGGAACTGAGGTTTAGAAACCTCTCTAGCTATATCATATTTTAAATAACCCTTTTCGTAAGATGACTACTGACAATACCTGCATTTATTGATAATTATCTGACGGAAGGGGCATTCAACCATCTAATTCTTATCATTCATGAAAAAGAATCGGATTTTCACAGCTTCATGAAGCATTAGTATATAATATTTTAGTATCTCCTCACTGTAGAGGCCTAATATCATGTAAAAGAGAAAAAGGTATGGGGTTGCTTATATTAATCCAATGGGGTCTTTTCCCACAAAAGAGGCAAGCGAATCAAAAAGAGCCGAATTCTGGAACTTCCTAAGTTGTATTGAAAATTATTAATAGGCAAAATATGTAAAGAAAGTAATATAATGAAAATTACTAAACAGACAACATATTTCTGCGTTTAGCTATATGCTAAACGCAGAAATATGTAATAATAGAAATATAAACGCAGAAATATGTCTAAACGCAGAAATATATTATTTAAGCCGTTTAACTATATGCTATATGGCTTAAATAATAATAAATAGCATTTGACATGCTTTTCGCATTTCTTTTTCTTGCTTGGAATGCATTATAGCTCATTTACACTGCACTTTTTAGTCAATTTAAAATTAAATTTGATTCAGTTTAAATACCATACTCTGACTTACTCTCAAAACTGATTTAAGAAATATAGGATATTTTATTTATTGTTGATAGTATTAATCATATGATATAGCTGATCACGTTTTCTAAACATTTGCAGTCTCAAATGACGGAAATGAAGATTATAATATTTTATATGATGAATACGAAATCAAATATAAATTTGTGATGCTTAGTGAATGCTTTTGTAAATAATTCTGCTTCATCATTTTTTGAATTTTGTTTTTGTTATATTTATTTTATTGCAGTCATTTCAACAAAAATTGTCAATAATAGCAAAAAACCAGATCACATTAAATCAGTTGAAACATATTATGAATCATGATATTTTACGTTGTTGCGCTTGTTTTTCTTTTTGAAACGAAATATATGTAATCACTTTTCCAAATGATTTATGATAAACTTTAATAAATATGCACCCCTCGATGTTCCTTATGGATTAGATCTTCAATAAAATTTTTAAATTTCCAAAAAATCCGTGTCTCTGTTTCCGTAAGTGTTTCGTGAGAAGGTTAGCAAAAAAATTCAATATTAATAGATGGCCATGTCTGAAAAAATATGCAGTATATATATAAATTGTTGATATCAAACGGTATAGCAATCAATTTTAAAGCTATTTCAGGTATCCAGTTTATTTCAAAAATTAAATTCAACGAGATACACGGGCTGCCTTCTTCCGCACTTTGCCCGTTTTTCTAAAATAGAGTTTCACGCAAGGTAAGTGTACACGTTTTCAGAAAGACAAATCATATTCTATCAAACTTTTCACGTTTATTGAGTACAATATGCACCCCTCGATGTTCCATATGGATGAGATCTTCAATAAAATTTTTAAATTTCCAAAAATACGTGTCTCTGATTCCGAAAGTGTTATATGAGAAGGTTCGCCACAAAATTCAATATTAATAGATGGCCATATCTGACAAACTATACAATATAAACATAAACCGTTGATGTCAAACGGTATAGTGATCAATTTTAAAGCTGTTCCAAGTATCCATTTTATTTGAAATAAATGCACCTTATTTAAATTACAAATTGCCATTGTGAAAAAGTTTATTATAAACTGATACGCCTTCAAAAGTGTAGTGCAAACGAAATAAAAAGACATTAAAAATATGAAATCTATTCTATAAGTAAGACATTTATAATACTTACTCGAATCTAAATACACGCGATTTTTTAAGCATTGATATGAAAAAATTTTGAATACTTAAAAGATTTACACAAGTTTGCAATTATTTTTCACTATGGCCAGCCGCAAACTATCGGCGATTTCGCCGGAAAACTGACGCCGGCGAAGCTCGGCGACACTGGGCGAAAACACGGCGAAGGATTGACGTCAGAAAACGTCATAAAATAGGCGTTCCGAGCAACACTTTTTGTTTTCAAGCATGTTAAATATATCTGGCAGGGTTCCGGCGACAGTGGGAATTTCGATTTACGTTTTTGCTATTCTTTGTTCTCGCATTTAATTTAACCTCGTGGTATTTCAATATTTAATGTCTTCCATAAATTTAATAAAATTTTTAAACAGTTAGGAATGCATTACAATTTAATGAGTAAATTCAGATGTCGATCTCATTCAAAACAAGATTTCAATATAATGTAAATAAAAGTTTCATTGGTTGAACAGAACGATGACGTCAAACATCTACGTCATAGTTACCTCCCATTCCTTCGGCGGTGAATTCACGGTAATTTCGCTCTGCTAGGTGTTTCCGGTGAAATCGCCGATAGTTTGCGGCTGGCCTATAATGTAGAGGAAATAATAATAATATACTTATTATAGATCCATAATTAAGACAACCTTTCTCAAAAAATAATAACAGAAAATATGATTAGAAATATAAATCACCAGTCAGTTAGATTCTTCTTATCCAGGACCGTAACTGTTAAGATATTGTGGCCGATCAAAATAAATGGTGCAGTGTATCAATGACTCTAGAATTGTTTTGTAAGCCAAATGTTTATTGTAATTATGTGAGTTGTACGTACTTCGAATTGAATATTGCTATCTCGAATAGAAAATCATAACTTTTTTATAAAAAACAAATTTGACCATAAAATAAAATGATCGGTCATCCTTACGTAATGGGCATGCTAGCCCAACAGCAAGCCTTTGCAGCTGCCCAACTAGCACATGCACAAGCTCAAGTGCAAATGCAACAACAACAATTGCAGCAACAACAGCAGCAGCAGCAACAACAACAAATATTGAAGCAACCTGAAATTCTCTCTGAAGAAAAATTGCAGGAAAAAGCTAGAAAATGGCAGCAATTACAAAGTAAAAGGTATGCTGAAAAGAGAAAATTTGGTTTTGTGGATGCTCAGAAAGAAGATATGCCGCCAGAACATATTAGAAAAATCATTCGTGATCATGGTGATATGAGCAGTCGCAAATATCGCCATGATAAAAGGGTTTATTTGGGTGCATTGAAATACATGCCTCATGCTGTCTTGAAACTCATGGAAAATATGCCAATGCCTTGGGAGCAAATTCGGGATGTTAAAGTATTATATCACATTACAGGTGCTATTACTTTTGTCAATGAAATTCCTTGGGTTATAGAGCCTGTGTATATTGCACAATGGGGTGCAATGTGGATAATGATGCGAAGAGAAAAACGAGACAGACGTCATTTTAAACGTATGAGGTTTCCACCTTTTGATGATGAGGAACCACCTCTTGACTATGCTGACAATATATTGGATGTTGAACCTTTAGAAGCAATTCAAATGGAATTGGATCCTGATGAAGATTCTGAAGTTTGCAAGTGGCTATACGATCATAAACCATTAGTAGATACAAAACATGTAAATGGATCAACTTATCGCAGATGGAATTTATCATTGCCTCAGTTAGCAACTTTATACCGTCTTGCAAATCAATTGTTAACTGACTTGGTGGATGATAACTATTTTTATCTTTTTGACTTAAAGTCATTTTTCACTGCAAAGGCTTTAAATATGTCTATTCCAGGAGGACCTAAATTTGAACCTTTGATTAAAGATGCAAATCCTGCAGATGAAGACTGGAATGAATTCAATGACATCAACAAGATAATAATCCGGCAGCCTATACGTACTGAATATCGTATAGCTTTCCCTTATCTCTACAATAATTTGCCTCATTATGTGCATCTTTCTTGGTATCATGCACCAAATGTTGTTTTTATTAAAACAGAAGATCCGGACCTTCCTGCTTTTTATTTTGATCCTCTGATTAATCCTATTTCACATAGGCATGCTGTTAAAGGAGCAGAGCCTCTTCCAGATGATGATGAAGATTTTGAACTCCCAGAATTTGTTCAGCCATTTCTACAAGATTGCCCTTTATATACTGACAATACTGCTAATGGTATTGCTCTTCTCTGGGCTCCTCGTCCATTTAATCTACGTTCTGGACGAACAAGAAGAGCTATTGATGTTCCACTTGTTAAATCTTGGTACAGAGAACATTGTCCACCTGGTATGCCAGTAAAGGTTAGAGTGTCTTATCAGAAACTTCTTAAATATTATGTTTTAAATGCTCTCAAACACCGGCCTCCCAAACCTCAAAAAAAGCGGTATTTATTTAGATCTTTCAAATCAACTAAATTCTTTCAAACAACTACATTGGACTGGGTAGAAGTAGGACTTCATGTTTGTCGCCAAGGTTATAATATGCTGAATCTGCTTATTCATCGCAAAAATTTAAATTACCTTCATTTGGATTACAATTTCAATTTGAAACCTGTGAAAACCTTGACCACTAAAGAAAGAAAAAAGTCAAGGTTCGGAAATGCCTTCCATTTGTGTAGGGAAATTCTTCGTCTTACAAAATTGGTTGTAGACAGTCATGTACAGTATCGTTTAAATAATGTTGATGCATTTCAACTAGCTGATGGTTTACAGTATATATTTGCACATGTTGGGCAGTTGACTGGTATGTATCGTTACAAATATAAACTTATGAGACAAATCCGCATGTGTAAGGACTTAAAGCATTTGATATATTATAGATTTAATACTGGTCCAATTGGTAAGGGGCCAGGTTGTGGGTTTTGGGCACCTGGTTGGAGAGTTTGGTTATTTTTTATGAGAGGAGTAACTCCTCTTCTTGAAAGATGGTTAGGGAATTTATTGTCTCGACAGTTTGAAGGAAGACATTCTAAAGGTGTTGCTAAAACTGTTACTAAACAACGTGTTGAAAGTCATTTCGATTTAGAACTGCGTGCTTCTGTTATGCATGATATTTTAGATATGATGCCAGAAGGTATGAAGCAAAACAAAGCAAGAACTATATTACAGCATCTAAGTGAAGCCTGGCGCTGTTGGAAAGCTAACATTCCATGGAAAGTACCTGGCTTGCCTACCCCAATTGAGAATATGATCTTACGTTATGTAAAAATGAAAGCAGACTGGTGGACAAATACAGCACACTACAACCGTGAAAGAATTCGAAGAGGTGCAACTGTGGATAAGACAGTTTGTAAGAAGAATCTTGGTCGGTTAACTCGCCTATATTTAAAAGCTGAGCAAGAAAGACAGCATAATTATCTTAAAGATGGTCCTTATATTAGTGCTGAAGAAGCAGTTGCTATTTATACTACTACTGTACATTGGCTAGAAAGCCGTAGATTTTCACCAATTCCATTTCCTCCTCTTTCATACAAACATGATACTAAACTATTGATCCTAGCTCTTGAGCGATTAAAAGAAGCTTACAGTGTAAAAAGTAGACTGAATCAATCTCAACGTGAAGAATTAGGTTTGATTGAACAAGCTTATGATAACCCACATGAAGCACTTTCTCGTATCAAACGTCATCTTCTTACCCACAGGCAGTTTAAAGAAGTGGGCATTGAATTCATGGACTTGTACAGTCATCTGATTCCTGTATATGATGTAGAACCCTTAGAAAAAATAACTGATGCTTACTTAGACCAATATCTCTGGTATGAAGCTGATAAGCGACGTTTATTCCCACCATGGATAAAACCTGCTGATTCAGAACCTCCTCCCCTGTTGGTTTACAAGTGGTGTCAAGGCATCAACAATTTGCAAGATGTTTGGGATACTTCTGAAGGGGAATGCTGTGTAATGTTAGAATCTCGTTATGAGAAGATGTATGAAAAGATTGATTTAACACTTTTGAATAGACTTTTAAGATTGATTGTTGACCATAACATTGCTGATTATATGACTGCTAAAAGTAATGTGGTTATTAACTATAAAGATATGAACCATACCAATTCTTATGGTATTATTAGAGGCCTTCAGTTTGCATCTTTTATTGTGCAGTATTATGGACTTGTATTGGATCTTTTAGTACTTGGTCTTCAAAGAGCAAGTGAAATGGCTGGACCACCACAAATGCCAAATGACTTTTTAACATACAAAGATGTGGCCACTGAAACTGCGCATCCTATTCGGTTATATTCTCGCTACATTGAACGTATGCATATTTTCTTCCGTTTTTCAGCTGAAGATGCCCGTGATTTGATTCAAAGATATCTCACACAGCACCCAGATCCAAATAATGAAAATATTGTTGGCTACAACAATAAGAAGTGCTGGCCAAGAGATGCACGTATGAGATTAATGAAACATGATGTTAATCTTGGTCGAGCTGTTTTTTGGGATATCAAAAACAGGTTGCCACGATCTGTAACTACTGTTCAATGGGAAAGTAGTTTTGTTTCTGTGTACAGTAAAGATAATCCCAATTTACTGTTCAATATGAGCGGTTTTGAATGCCGAATTCTACCAAAATGCCGTATGACTCATGAAGAATTCACTCATAAAGATGGTGTATGGAATTTACAGAATGAAGTGACAAAAGAAAGAACAGCCCAGTGTTTCTTGAGAGTTGATGATGAATCCATGCAGCGATTTCATAATAGAGTTAGACAAATTTTGATGGCTTCTGGATCCACAACATTTACTAAAATTGTTAACAAATGGAATACTGCTTTGATTGGCTTGATGACTTATTTTAGAGAGGCTGTAGTGAATACTCAAGAACTTTTGGACTTACTTGTGAAGTGTGAAAATAAGATTCAAACCCGTATTAAAATTGGATTAAATTCAAAAATGCCTAGTCGTTTTCCACCTGTTGTATTTTACACTCCCAAAGAATTAGGTGGACTTGGTATGTTATCTATGGGACATGTCCTGATTCCACAATCTGATTTACGTTGGTCCAAGCAAACTGATGTTGGAATAACACATTTCCGTTCAGGAATGAGTCATGATGAGGATCAAGTTATTCCAAATTTGTATCGTTACATACAACCATGGGAGAGTGAGTTTATTGATTCCCAAAGAGTGTGGGCTGAATATGCTTTGAAGAGACAAGAAGCCTTGGCCCAAAACCGCCGTTTAACACTTGAAGATTTGGAAGATAGTTGGGATCGTGGTATTCCCAGAATAAATACATTGTTTCAGAAAGATCGACATACTCTTGCGTATGATAAAGGCTGGAGAGTACGAACTGATTTCAAACAATATCAAGTTCTAAAACAAAATCCATTCTGGTGGACACATCAACGGCATGATGGGAAATTATGGAATCTAAATAATTATCGAACAGATATGATTCAGGCATTAGGAGGTGTTGAAGGCATACTAGAGCATACTTTATTTAAAGGAACGTATTTCCCAACCTGGGAAGGACTTTTTTGGGAAAAAGCCAGTGGTTTTGAAGAATCCATGAAGTATAAAAAATTAACCAATGCTCAGAGATCTGGATTGAATCAAATACCAAATCGCAGATTCACCTTATGGTGGTCACCTACTATTAACAGAGCCAATGTTTATGTTGGTTTCCAGGTGCAGCTTGATTTAACTGGCATATTTATGCATGGTAAAATACCCACTTTGAAGATCTCACTCATTCAGATTTTCCGAGCTCATTTATGGCAAAAGATTCATGAAAGTATTGTCATGGATTTGTGTCAAGTATTTGATCAAGAATTGGATGCATTAGAGATTGAAACTGTACAAAAAGAAACTATACATCCCAGGAAATCTTATAAAATGAACAGCTCATGTGCTGATATTTTGTTGTTTGCTGCTTATAAGTGGAATTGTTCACGGCCGTCTTTGCTAGCTGATTCAAAGGATACTATGGATGTCACCACTACTCAAAAATACTGGATTGATGTTCAACTAAGATGGGGAGATTATGATTCTCATGATATTGAAAGGTATGCTCGAGCTAAATTCTTAGATTATACAACTGATAATATGAGCATTTATCCATCCCCTACTGGTGTTTTAATAGCTATTGATTTAGCTTATAACCTACATAGTGCTTATGGAAATTGGTTTCCAGGAGCCAAGCCTTTAATTCAACAAGCTATGGCAAAAATCATGAAAGCTAATCCAGCATTGTATGTTTTGCGGGAACGAATTCGTAAAGGCTTGCAACTATATTCTTCTGAACCCACTGAACCATACTTATCTTCTCAAAATTATGGGGAATTATTTTCAAATCAAATTATTTGGTTTGTTGATGATACAAATGTATACAGAGTTACAATTCATAAAACATTTGAAGGAAATTTGACCACAAAGCCAATCAATGGAGCAATTTTCATTTTCAATCCACGTACTGGACAATTATTTTTGAAAATCATTCATACCTCAGTCTGGGCTGGACAAAAACGTCTTGGCCAGTTAGCTAAATGGAAGACTGCTGAAGAAGTAGCTGCATTGATTCGGTCTTTACCTGTTGAAGAACAGCCAAAACAAATTATTGTCACTAGGAAAGGTATGTTAGATCCATTAGAAGTGCATTTACTTGATTTCCCTAATATTGTTATTAAAGGAAGTGAATTGCAACTTCCTTTCCAAGCTTGTTTGAAGGTTGAAAAATTTGGTGATCTAATTTTGAAAGCCACTGAACCACAGATGGTTCTGTTCAATTTGTATGATGACTGGTTAAAAACCATATCGTCATATACTGCATTTTCTCGTCTCATTTTAATTTTGAGAGCCTTGCATGTTAACAATGAACGCACCAAAGTTATATTGAAACCTGATAAAACTACTATCACTGAATTGCATCATATTTGGCCATCTCTCTCTGATGAAGAATGGATTAAAGTTGAAGTTCAGTTGAAAGATTTAATTCTTGCTGATTATGGTAAAAAGAATAATGTAAATGTTGCTTCGCTTACTCAATCTGAAATAAGAGATATCATTCTTGGAATGGAAATTTCTGCACCATCAGCTCAGAGACAGCAGATTGCGGAAATTGAGAAACAAACGAAAGAACAAACTCAATTAACTGCCACTACCACTCGTACAATAAATAAACATGGAGATGAAATAATAACATCAACCACAAGCAATTATGAAAAAGATACTTTTTCATCCAAAACAGAATGGAGGGTTCGGGCTATATCAGCCACCAATCTCCACTTACGAACAAATCATATTTATGTGTCATCAGATGATATAAAAGAAACTGGCTATACTTATATTTTGCCAAAGAATATTCTTAAAAAATTTATAATTGTATCTGATCTAAGAACCCAAATTGCAGGGTATTTGTATGGTGTTAGTCCTGCTGATCAGCCGCAAGTAAAAGAAATTCGTTGCATTGTAATGGCTCCACAATGGGGAACACATCAAATGGTGCACTTACCCAACTTGTTACCTAATCATGAATATCTGCAAGAAATGGAACCTTTGGGTTGGATTCATACCCAACCTAATGAATTACCCCAGCTTTCACCTCAAGATGTAACAACTCATGCCAATATAATGAATGACAACCCGTCCTGGGATGGTGAGAAAACAATTGTGATTACTTGCAGTTTTACACCTGGTTCTTGCTCTCTTACTGCTTACAAGTTGACTCCTAGTGGATATGATTGGGGTCGTCAGAATACAGACCGAGGAAATAATCCAAAAGGTTATTTGCCTTCTCATTATGAAAGAGTTCAAATGCTGTTAACCCATCGTTTCTTAGGGTTTTTTATGGTTCCTGCTCAAGGATCCTGGAATTACAATTTTATGGGTGTAAGACATGATGCAGGCATGAAATATGATTTACAGCTGGCAAATCCAAAGGAATTCTACCATGAACTTCATCGACCCTCTCATTTTTTGAATTTCAGTAATATTGAAGATAGTGAAGGAGTTGGGGCAGATAGAGAAGACCATTTTTCATAAAAACATTGTACATTTCTATCACTATTAATTATGTTTTATTTTTTCTGTCTAAATATTCCTCTTTAAGTAATTTTATATTTTTATCACTGTAATTCATATTTTATAAGTGGTTTCAGTATTAAAAAAATTAAATGCTGATAACCTTAGAATTTTTAAGTTCATTTATTTTTGATGGGATGTATGTTAATAAATTTCTTAAATATGACTTGACTATGTTACTGATTGTAAATGCTTAATAAAGTGTTGCTGATTATATGTTCTAATTATTTTATTTCATATACACATCTATTAAATTAAATAAAGCTAAATAAAATACCAATGCTTGTATTCTGTCAACTAATTGTTGAACCACAAATGGATATATGCTAAATACTAATAATAGGATACAGTGAAATCTTACATAATCATAATTTTTCTAAATAGAAATTAATGTTTAAGTTCTATGATATTTAGTGAGGAATTAAAAAAATTCTCATATCAAAGATTGCTATTTTATCATAAATTAAATTTTTCTTATAGAAAATATCAAACATTATTGTCAATGAAACAACTTTTTTTAACTTGGTAAAGTATAGTATTTTTTTAAAATTAAATAATATTCTTTATAAATAATGGAGGTTGTGAAGCTTGATGGAAGCTATGCTTTTGCATGTTATTGAATCTGGTTTTTCAGAAACTGCCAATTTTTGCCATAATTAATTTTCAATTTAATGTTTTAAATATTCTACTGTCATTCAGTGATGTAAAGGTTAATAAGTTAATGGCAAGTTTTAAGCCCTTATATTAAAAATGAGATTTAAAAGAAAAATACACATAACTAAAAGGGGGGAATCTAGCACGCATACATGTAATTTTAAAAAAAATTAGATGAAATGTGAATAAATGCATAAAAAGTCAAATTGTATTCATATGTTGGTCATAGATATATATATATAAAGAAAGTTTTATGCATGTATAGTAGTCTAATAAGGAAAGATAACTTTTATATATTGTTCAGTATTTGATTTTATTCACACTGTACTGAAAATCTTAAGCTGAAAGATCAATATGCATTACAAACTCTATAGAGTTCTATATTTGCATTGGTAAGGTCTGAGAAAAGTAACTATTCAAGTGTCAACTTTATTGTTTGAAGATGGTTCAAAATTCCAGTACATTTAGTTGCTTTCAGAATATAGGCAACAAACATAAAATTTATTTAGCAATTACTTAAGCAATGTTTGTATATTCAATGTGTAAATGCATTTCCTTTTATGTCTGGTATTGAAAAATAATAGATTAGTCATAGAGTTAAAACTCTTTAAAATATTAATATGTATATTTTATATGCAAGAGAGTCATGTATATTTAACATTTTTATAAATATAAAGTTATTAATTTTATTCTGAATTTCAAGAAACTAACTTATTCTGCATGTAAAATATTAATTGCATTTTTTAGTTATGGGTAAAAAAAACACATTTGATAAAATTATTGTTTATACATTTTGCTGAAAAATCCCTTTATAATTTAAGCTATTAAAAAAAATTAATCATAATTTGTCAATTCTTAACATTTTAAATCTAATAACAGGTAAAATATAAAAACAAACAAGATGGTTTGTAGATACTTTGAGTCGTTTGATTAAACTAAAATGAAAATTTTCCATCATACTACATTTTATTTCTTTCGATCTGCTTTTCTAAATGTTTTACTGTGATCTGCAGTATTATGTATAATATTAACTTATAAAGTTTTCCATTTATACCTATTTCTGTGATGGATATTAAAAAATGTATTTTTGACAGACTTTTTAAATACAAACTAAGCTAATAAATATCTGTTTCTTCCATTTACTAAACTTTGAATATAATTAACATAATCTTCCAATGATGTGTATCAGAATACAAGTAAATCAAGCACTTGTTCAATTTATCTAATAGAAATGGTCTATTCCTCTTTTTTACCAGAAAAAATTTCATTCATAAATAACAAACATTTTTTCACTGTCATTGACCGAAAATTCATGGTGTTATGATTTTTCATCAAATAAAATTTTCTTAAAAATTTATCAAACTTACTGTTTTTAATCAACATAAAATTATATATATATATGAAGAAAAAAATATATAATAATAATAAGGAATATTTAGGAAGAAAAAAGTCACCTTGAGAGATTAAATTAAGTAATTATCCTGAAGGACATTTAAGTCATAGCTTTTTGCAACAATTTAACTTAAAGCCTTGGTTAAATATTAAAATGACTATTCATCTTGTATGTATGCAAAAAAATTTGTTTTTACGATGAATAAGTAGTATAGTAAAAGTGATTAAAATAAATTTTAATAATAATGGTGGTGATATTTAATCAACAATTAAAATTTTTTATTAAATAAGTAATTTCAGTTGTGAAACATGAAATCGGTGCATTTCAAGATTAATAGAATATGAGGTGTACCAATTTCATGACTTGAGATTAAAATGTTACTAATGTTTTTTACTTTTCATGAACATATGTAAGTGATCAGTGAAATTTAATGGCGCAGCTTGTCCAATTTTGGACCTTGCGCCACAAAACCCAATCAACCAACCAGTGAAATTTAAAGTCTAGTTTCCTTAAGATGAAAATAATTGTTCCATCATTATTTTAAGAAGTATTTAAATATTTGATAGTATTGTTAGATTTTTGTTATATTAATAATTATTTTAGTCTTAAAATTACTTAATACAACAACAGATATTCAACCCAACAATAATTTGTCCTGGATAAAACATGTTTATATTTTAAGTAGCTATTGTTTCAATTGCAAGCTAGTATCATATTTAAATCTATCAGTGCATATAATGATTAGTCTTGAAATATAGGTAAATTTTTTTAATATTGTTAAATTAAAAGTAAGCTTTTTTGTAAACATTATAAACAAAATGTGATACTTTGATTATTAATAATTGAACTAATGTTCTAATTAGCATTATTTGATTATTTTTTTTATAAAGTTTATACTGGTATGATAAGTGTTATTAAACATTATTTTATACTTTGTTCTACATATGATAGTTATTGCAAAAAATAAACAAATTTTTTTTTTTTTTGCAATAGCACATAATCAACAAATTATTTGCAAAATAATGAATTATAATTAATGATTAAATTAACAACTCTTAGTTTATAAATGAGTACATACGAAAATAATTTCTTTTTTCAGAATAATTTAATTATTTTCCTGTAACAATGAATAATGTGTGCAAATGTTGCCTGTTTCCCATTAACTAAATTTATTTGATAGTCCAATTAGCATCTTATATTTTAGTAGCATCAAAATTCTATTTCTAAATTTTTGGGGAGAATATACATGGTGCTCCATTTTGCTTTTGTTACCCACTATATGAAAAAATAAAAATTATTCCTTATAATTAAGTGTTGAATAACTAAAATTAGATAATTTTAGAGTCAAATTATGTGATAAATTGAGAATTTGTCATAATACATTTGAAAAAAATGTTATAATTCTCTCTTTCAGCTTCACAAATAAAAAGATAATTCTTCATTAATTATGTTTTGGCTATGATTGTCCCAGAAATAAAATATGAAATTCAAAATAGATAATTTTAAAATAATCACTTTTGTTTCTTGAATTGCTTTATTAATAGAATATTTAAAAATTTTCAACTTCTACCCACTGTTTAACTGTAAGAGAATGATTTGTATTTAAAACTATGATACATGAATTGTAAATTGGAGTCTGAATTTGTATGAAACTTTAATAGTCAACATAATTTAGAGTAAAGACATTGATAAGTATGATTATGCAATTTTTCTCTTAAAACCATATTGATTCAAGATGTCTTGCCATGCTAGGAATAAAGTCTTTTTTATTTTGTATTATATTTTAGGAAATAAACTAGTTCCTTTTCTTTTACTACTGCTTAAGAAATTATTTAAATGTTATTCAAGTCACATATGAGTGATTCCTATTTCGATAATGCTATTAAAACTGAAAGAAATTTATTGGATTTACATATATAAAAAGTTTTTTCAAAAAATGAGTAATAAAGTTTAGTGACTCAAAAATATATGTTTGACAACAATATATTTTACCTACAGGTAAGAAGGGATGTAAAATATCTATTGTATGATAATAATCTTACTTTAGAAAGTTTGAAGTGTATCACAAAATTTATTTTGGGACTCCTGAAATGTATGAATAAGTATTATTAGTATATATTATAAGCAATTGTAATATATTTAATAAAAGCAAATGATTTTTTTATATTAGATTGTTTATATATATATATATATATAATCACAGACATTAAGAGCTACAATGGTTTTTTTTTTTTCTTTTTGTAAATATAGCTTTTGTAAAAATATTTTTTCTGGTTTATCAGTCTTCAATTTCAATTAAATAGTTATAAAGATATTTTAAATAGAATTTTTATATATCAAAAGAAGCAAGAAACTTTATACAATTATATATTTAGCTACATATGCTTTTAAAATCAATAATTCTTCCCTCTCCCTCCTTAAAGTTAAAAGACCATTTAAACACAATTTTGAACTTTGAAAATTTTTTTCGAACTGTACTATTAGTTTGATATTGTGAGAAAAACAATTGAAAATTACACATATATTTGAATGCAATCTTAAAATACATGCATTTACTGATTTCAACATCAGCTATTAAAATAAATTCAAAGGAAAGGGAAATAGATCGGGATAATGTAAATGCCTCTCTTTATTATCCAGCAAAAAAGATAGATGCATTGACATTTAACTTTAAAAAAAAATCTGGTGAGACAAAGAATTTATGACTTAAATAATCTCATTGCATACTATTTTTACAACAATAAATTCTAAGAATATGACACGTAAATGTGAAAGTATTTCATTTTTTTGTAAAGTTGAAAACTATCAAGATGAATGATGCACAATTAAACAAACTATATTAATTAATTATTATAAGTATTTAAGAGTTGCTCAACTTTGACTCTAAAAGTTAAAAAAAAAACTATTCCAACTTTTAACATTAGTACAAGAACAATCAAGTCTTTTTAGTAATGTCAAAACATAGATCCAGTTTGCAGTTGTACATTAACATGTTTTGGTGTGTAAGCTGTGCAAATAAATATTCAAAATTAAGGATATATGAATTTATTTACTTAATATTTAAAATATATTTTAAAAATTCGAAAATTTTAATTAAATTTGTTAAAAATGACGTACTTTACTTTTTTTAATGTTCAAATAAAGCTTGATAAGATTCTGACTCCATAGGATTTAATTTGCATTCAACTTACAGAAATGTTAACTAAATTGTGTAAATGATTTTGTCTTTTTGGATCTAAAGAATTTTAATAAAAACAATATCAATATAAAACAGGAGTATTTTCATCTTCAGGGAAGAATACAAGTTAAAAATCCTTTTAAAAATATTTCTGCTAGAAATTTAAATTTCTTTAATAGAAATTTTCCAAAAAATTTCTATATTTTTACAATTTATTTAATTATAAAAATTAGAATTCCATATTATTACTCTCATTTTGGATTTTCTTCCCTCTATCATAAACCATAATTTTCTTTGATTTTTACGTTTTAGAAAAAATAATATTTTTGTTTCAGAAATGAAAAATTCAGAAACAGTTTCCTTAAATAAATAAAACATGTAAACATTTTACCTTAAATTTATGAGTTTCTCACTACTTATACACGTTTTTAAATAATAAAAGCACTTAATTTTAAAATTGCAAAAATACAGGGCCAATTTTTTGTATATTGGCTGTTGCAACTATGCAATAACTATCTTGTTCAATTTTGAAATTACTATTAGATGAAAAAGAGATATACAAAAGTTCTTATATGTGTAAACACAATTGCTACAAGAATTTTAACTAGAATATTATTTTAGAATTTTGATATACTTCTGTAACATACAATTGCAATATCTTGTTATATAATTCAGTGAAATCATGATTACTGAAATTATTTTATTTAATGAAGTGCATAAAAGCAAATATATTGTTACTTCTATCACATTTAATTAATTTTTACTGACAGTTTTTAAGTATGAAATTTTTATGTACATATTACATTAAAATCGAATTCTTGTTTAGTTATATAGGTGTTGCACATTTACAAGAAAAGAATAAATGACAGTCTATATTATTGAATCACAATTAATTATAATCGATTGATTTTTATAACCCCATTTCAAGTAATATAGGAACTATTCAATAATAAATATCAATTACTGAAAAAAATAAAATAAAAATAAGGCTTTCATTAAGAATCCCAGAATAAGAATTGTTCACAGAATATTAGAATTTAACAGATTTTACAATATTTTTTAAAGTGAAAAAAGTTAATTTTTTAATCAGTAAATTAAAGTATAATTCTAATTTAGATTTTTATAGATTAGAATACTCCATGAATTTTCAGTGTTTTTTTGCAATATATATACATATATATAGATTTACTTTAAATATATTTGATTTATTCACAATTAAATGTTTAAGGCAGAAATATTGAATAAAAAAGTTGTGTATTCTTATAAATGAAGACCACTTTTCAAGGGTTGGTCTCACATAATTTAAATTTTTAGAATTATATATTCAGAATAAATTATTTTTTGGAAAAAATTAGATAAGAAACAAATATTGAAATTTTAACCAAAAATAAAATTTAAAGTATAGAGCCATCAAAGAAATATAACTAAATTTTAATCATAGGTTCTTGGAGGACTGATTTTTAAATAAATTAGTATTTAAAAGATTCCATATCTTTGGGACTTCAAAACATAACTTAATTTGGAATTTATTTGTATCAACATTCAAAAATTACTATTGAAATCACAAAATATTGTAAAATCATACTTTTGGGGAAAAATACTAATGCAGTCTTTTTTAAATTAAAGGTTTGTATAAATGAAATACTTTGTATATAAAAAACAATTTTGGATTAGTACTCCCCCCTCCTATTATAAACAAATCTATAAAGAAGCACTGCAGTAGATAGTTTGAAAGTATAAGCCAAGCATTTTTTATTTAAAAATAAAATTCTACAATTTATTAATATTGTAAAAACAAAACATTTACACATTAGTAAGAAAACTACTTCTTTCATTACTACCTAAAATCATTTATGTTTTATGTAACAAAACATTGGAATACCATTTATTCTGATATATTTAAGTAATTTTAGAATCCCTTTTATTGTTTTGAAATATCATAATTTTGTGGGCTTTATTTTCTTTTTTTCAATTTTTATTCTGCATCCACTTCACAACTTGGCTCATATTTATTTCACAAATGGCAATATTTGCACTTGCTAACAGAATATACATGCTTTTGAAGTTTCATTTCAAAGTAAGCTTAAGTTTATTACCTTATCAATAGTGATTTTATTATTTTACTACTTAAACCTTATATTTAAATGTCAAATTTTGATTGAAATTTTATTTTTATATTATCTTCATAGAGTTGTTTCTAAACAATGTTTATGTTGCATAATTTTAAAATCTCGTTACATTATAAAAAATCTTAAATGATTAAAAATGTGATAATTATGTTTTTATCCAGTTAATGCTAGAAACTTGAAAAAAGCATCTATTTTCATTTTACTCAAATTTTCCTCAGAATAAGATTGACTATTGCTTATAATAATTTTGATAAATGATAGACAATGGCATTGAACTGAAATATACAAGTCTGTATACTTAAACTGCAATTTCTTATTCTCTATAAAGATTCTTTCAAGAAAAATAATTTTACAGATAAAAATTTCTAAATTGCTGAAGTATACCTCTGATAGGATAAAATTGTACTGAGTTACAAAGCAATAACACACAGATATTTTATGAAACTTTGTTTACATTATTCATGTTAACTTCTACATGGAACAGATAAAAACTAAAATTTTTTAATCAATTGGGGGTTTCAATAAATAAAAAAAAGTTTTTATATTTATCAAAATCTTTACCAAAGATTCTACAATATTATTCACTTTAACTTATTTTAAAATTAACATATCATTGCATAAAATAACATTAAAAAAATAGACCGCAAAAATTCTTTGAAAACAACTAGAGGATGTTTTTCATGATATCCACACAATCAATTAATATTCATAACTAAGAGAAAAATTATTTGTACTTAAAATACAGATAAAATGAAAAGAGAAACAAATAAACGAAAACAAACTTTAATTTACAATTGTAAATCAAAAATATGCACTAATAAATTGTATATACATTATTTATGTCAACAGATACAATGAAAATATATTATGAAACAATGTAATCCACTACAGTAGTGTTAAATCACATAAATGCTATCTTGAGAACTGTATCACTCTGCTTTCCACTTAAGTTGATTACGATTTGGAACTTGAAAATGACTGAAAGGGCATTTAAGATTACGACACTTGACACCAAAATGACATGGTTTGGGGTGTATGAAGCGGCATGACTTAGCGGTGCATTTAGGATAATACTTGCAGACAAGATTAGCATGTTGCACTTTAACAGGTTTTATAGGAACTGAAATTTTAACAGGTACTTTTCGCTTACTGGAATGAGTATAAGAGCAGTCTTTTCTGCTACACAAAGAATCAAATTTACAAAATGGATGAAAATATAAGCATTTATCTCCAAACTTGCAGTTAGGGAAAGATTTACAAGGTATTGTTGGATGTTGAAAAAGACAACTTTCTCTGTTTTTACAAGAAGGCCAGTATTTACATCTTTCCAGCAATTTTTGTTTTTTTGAGTTTACAACATTTAAAGATTCATACATTGAAACATCTTCATCCACTTCCATTAGTTCTACACTATCACGTTTTCTTTTCAAGGAAGAAGAGTTGACACCATCTAAAGTTACAATAAAATGTGGTGTTATTTGGTGTCTATCACTTCCAGAGAGTAAAGTTGAACTTTGATGCATAGAGGAATTAGAGTCTTCTGACATTTCATCCAAATCTGAAGAATCAGCATTAAGTCTAATGACTTGTCTATGTTGTAAGGAATGTGCTTCAATTTCATTACTTTCACACTTATCAGATTCCTTATTTGTCTTTAATTGATTAAGAGATTTAACAGTTTTTAAATTTTTGTTACCTTCAAAATTTATCACTTGACTTGTTTTAGTATTAATATTTTCCTCTCTAACATTGAAAGTTCCCGTTATATTTGTAGGTAAGACTTTCACTGGAGCTGGTTTAAAATAATCATTAATGTCTTTCCCATCTAAAACAGATTTTGTAGCATCATTAACAGCTTTTAAAAGTAATTTATTGGCTTGAAGAGCAGAAGGCCCACTGTACTTTCTTTGAGTAACGCAAACCACACTTGAGACATTTCCTGTATAATCTGGTTTTCCCGATTCATTAATTGAAGTGGGTACTTCTTTTACTCGTTGAATAGGGTATACTTTGGCTGATTTCTGTACAGTTTTCATTGATAACGAAGGTTTTTTTACAGTAGAAGATTCCACAAAATTATTATCGCCTAACTTTTTGGTAGCTTCATCTTTCATTGTGCTTGTAACTTCTGTAATAGCATCTGGATCAGAAATTAATGCTTCAGTTGAAATTAAAACAGCTGCTTTTGAATCACCCTTTATTTCTGTAGTTATTTTAGATGTACTGTTATTAACTTGATTAATTTCTCTCAGCTGATTTGAAGAAGCATCACTTGTATCTTCTATTCGTAAAAATTCTCCTTCTTCGGTTGGATCGTAATTCAATACATCATCCTCTTCAGCTCGATTTTCCTTAAATTCAGAAGCCTTTGCAGAAGTTTTTGAATCTAACTCCTCTTGCTTTGAAGGCTTGACTTTAGAACCCACTTTCAAGTTATTTACTAAGTCCCAAAGCCAATTAGTGAAATCTGTTGTTTCATTTCCAAGAAAAAGACTCAAGTCTTTTTCCATATGATGCTTGCTACGTTTGTTAGCAACCAAAATCATAATATAATCTGGAAGTTCATCATCTACAAAGGCTTTCATTTCCTTAAGCTTTTCTTTTATAGAGTTCCTGATTTTATCCGTAATTTCACTCTGACTTTTATCCATAATGATATAATTAAGCGTACTTCAATAGATTAAATAATCTATAACAAAGAATCATGAGAATCTTTTAAGGTAAATATGGTAATAGAAATTGAGGAGATCAGAAAAAAACTTCAATGCAGCACGTATGAAGAGTAATAACTCTCAAATGTACACATGGAAATATTTATTTGACAGAAATTGACAGTGTTGCCAGTAGATTTTTAAAAAATGTCTTATTAGTTTGTTTTCTTCTCAGTTAGTAGTGTTCTCTAACTGTTACTATGAAATTGTTTTTCTAAGACAGAATCGAGATTAACTAGTTAATATAAATTGAAAGTCATTCTAAGTTTAATTATTAAATAGTTTTATGCAATTTTTTCCAATTTGTTAATATTGTCGCACGTGTATTTTATTTTGAAAAAAAAAAAAAAACTCATTATTGATTTGAACTTTGCTATTATAATAGTATATTATGATAACGTACTACTATAATTGTACAAATAAACTGGATTTTAACTTTTGATAGTTTATTTTAATAAGATAATTTGGAACTAAAGCTTCCATAAATTATACCCTCTGCAAAGTAACCGATAATACTGGATAACCTGATATTGTCGATAATCTGGAAAATGTGAAGAACGATGATGTTTGGTTTATTAGAATTTCAAGTAGATTTGAAATACTGGTAAATTTCTGCACGACTGCGGTACCAACATACGGATCTCCTACAGATTTCCTAGTTTTTACATTTTCATTGGAAAATTGTATAATTTGTGCAGAACTGTCTGCATTAGTTGAAACTTGAATTAGAATTTCTGAAATTGAATCAGTTACCAGGATTATCTCATTACTAGGTTTACTTTATGGCCTGGATTACTTTACCTCATTACCAGGATTACTTTATAGTCTTTCCTGAAGATGAAAATAATCTTGTTTTATACTGATATTGTTCTTATTAAATGTTTAAAGTTCTTTAGATTCAAAAATACAAAATTATTTACACAATTAATTAAAATTTATGTCAGTCGAATGTACATTAAATCCTAAGAAACCAGAATTTTATAAAGCTTTAAGGCATGTCATTTTAATCAAATTTAATTGAAATGAAAATTTTTAAATTTTTAAGCGAATCAAGAAACTTATGATTTCATAAAATTTTGTTTTTCTTCTTTTTTATTTCCTGCTATTACTATTATTTTTTTTATATAAAGTTAATTTCTACTACTCTAATCCACCAGTAATAAGTATACACATAAAAAAAGTTTTGGTAGTTGACATTTAAAATTTTTTATTAAAATTCATCCTGTTTCCTATATTACAAATTTTGAGAGTGGTTATGAAGTTTGCCATTATTAAATATTATCACTTAATCTTCTCAAAACAAAACATAAGAAATGCATGCCATTTTCCTTCCTTAAGTTGGGACATATTGTACTAAAGGTTTCTCTTAAAAGACTAATTCAGGTAAGATTATCAACATTTTTCCGAATCAAATAATAAAAACTAATTATTTTGGTTTTTGCAAGAATTAATTTGAAGACTGCTGAAATTTCAAAATATATAATAACATTTTAGTTTATTATAATGACAAATAGACGTTGTGGGAGTCACATCAACAACGATAAAAATATTGTGAAATTTTTTGTTCCAAGAGAACATTAATTTATTTCTTGATTATACTTGGGCCTTCTCAATCATGGAACATGAGTACAATACATCCACAAAAATCCTATGACTTCTGACCCTGATATATGGGAAATAACATTTTTTTTAATATACACTGCTGTCCATAAAAACTGTAACACCAAGAAGGAATGATCTTAATAACGTAAAAATCGATAGAAAGGAAGAAGTGATTACAATATACATTTGATTAGCATTTGAGAATATTTCGAATATGCTGGAGAGATAAATCTGTATAAAATAAAAGTTGTTTTCATTCTCTCATTCCATCATAGTTTTCATCGATTTGTAAGGATGGAGTTTCATCAAAGCATTGTGTTATCATGTGTCGAAGAATTACTTGGCTAATCCCTAGTAGCAGAGGCTTATTGGTATTACACTGGCCATTCACCGGTTTCATTGGTAACTCACTTTTCACCGAATTTTCTCATCGGTCCGAGCCCGGTATCTTATACATGAAACGGTAACTGTTTTTTCTACCGCAAATTGTGCTCGACATCGTCATCGGCTGTTGATGCAGTGGCAGCTAAGCGGTAGCCGTAGTATTTACCGAAGAGATTGAAACGAATCACGAGTAGAGTAAGTAAAATGTCTACGCATGCGCGGCCGCCATATTTAAAATTCATTGTGTTTACTATTTCTTTTACTACTACTAGTACAAGTTATATTTCGCTCTGGAATTAGCTATTATTAATTATATCATTTTTAGAAAGCATTTATAACAGAATATTTTGGTAAGTACTATCAATTCTTTTAAATAAATAACAAGTACATATGTTTAAAATGCCTATTTATTTAATTCTGTCACTTTGTAGATTATATTTATTTTGAACTGGTAAAATGTAAGTCCGAATAAGAATTACAAACAATGTGTTTGAAATAATATTAATTTTATTGTGTACTTTAGTTTATTTATTGTTTTTAGTTTATAAATATGCATAATATTAATGATATATAGTAATTAAAAACCAGTATTGAAAATTACATGGACTCAGATCAACAATGTAGTGCCACAGTTAAAGATTTTAAAATACTTAACTCTTTATATAAATGAGTCAAATATCTTAAGCAATTCAGTACCTAAAGAGAAATTAAAACAATGTTTTTTTAAAACATAATTTAACTTGTGTTGCTATAAATGGCATATTAAATATACTTAAACCTTATCATACAAAGTTGCCAGCTAGAACATTACTCAATACACCTACTTATGTTTCTGTATCTAAAATTCAAGAAAGTGAATATATCCATTTCACTTTAAAAAACACTATTAAGCAAAAACTCTAGTATGGTTTGAAAACTAAAACAGTCTACTATAAGCATAAATTTACATATTGATAGATTTCCGTTGTATAACTGATCATATCAATTTTGGCCAATTTTAAGTAGCATTAGAAAGATAATAGATACACCTTTTCTCATTGGTATTTATTTGTTGAAAAGAAACCTGATATCAATGAATTTCTGGAAGAATTAGTTAAAGATTTAAAAATTGTTATGCTGGTCTTACAATATTTGGTAAAAACTTTTCAATTTTTGTTAATGCAGTAATTTGTGATATCCATCAAGAGCTTTTGTTACTTATACTAAATTGTTTACTGGTTACTATGGTTATGATAAATAGTATGGTTATGATAAATTACAGGAGAATCCCCTTTTAAAGAGTTAAATATTGGAGTGATAAGCAAATTTCCTTTGGATTATATGCATTTTGTCTTTTTAGGCTTTATGCAAAAGTTAGTTTTTTTTTTTTTTTTTTTTTTTTTTTTTTTTGGTGCAAAGGTACTTACTTATTCTTGCAGATTAAGAAATGCAGATATTTCTATAATCTCTGATAAGCTTTTGAAGTGTGTAAAGTTTATTCCTATTAAATTTCAAAAAAAAAAAAAAACCCCAGCCATTTAAAACACATTGATCTTTGGAAAGCTACTGAATGGCGACAATTTTTTCTCTATACAGGACCAGTTCTATTGAAAAATATGTTATCTGAGAAATATTACAACTGTTTTCTTTTGTTATATTTTTCAATATGAATACTGGTCAATGAAAAATCTCTTGCAGAATATTTTGAATATGGTGGCTCTTTGCTTAGAGTCTGTTGAGAAGTGTACAATTTTGTATGGCAAAGAATTTATCACTTACAGTATCCATGCACTATCACATCTTCTTGAAAATGTAAAAAGGTATGGCCACCTAGATAATTTTAGTGTTTTCCAGTTTGAAAATTATTTAGGAAAGCTGAAAAATCTTATTAGATCTTCAATCTACCCCTTTTTCAAGTGTATTTAAGATACAAAGAATTAAATGCTGTGTAATTAACAGATATTTCAGAAAATTTTGAAATTATAGAAACAATATCTCTTAGGCAATGATCATTAATGTATACAATATGCAAATTGTATGTTTGAAATTTAAAGATATATAATATGTGTTTATATATTTTTTGCAACAAAAATTATGTTTAAAATTTTTACTGTAAAAAATATTTAAAAAGAAATAATTCCAGAGACCTGGTTTGGGTTTCATCTTTCTTGGAATTTTTCCTGACATAATGTAAATTTCAAAGTAATTCAAGCAATTTGAATGGTATATATAAAAAAAAACAAAGTTTCTAAATAAAAATATTTAATTGATAGGTAAAAAAGCATTAACATGGTTAGTTAGGTTGAGGAACTAAAACTTATGTTGAAGTTTATATTTCTAATATTTTGTTACTATTTTCAGCTGACGTTTGACTAATAAAGGTGGTACAAGCTCGAGTGATGTTATTAGATGAATATTGATGGAATTAATAAATTATTTGTCAAAGCAGTTCAACTGGAAGGGGATAAAGTCCATTTTCCACCCTCCAGAATGTTATAAATTTGATAACAGGTTAGTATTTTATATTTAAACAATTTAAATTTTACTGCTTGTAGAAATTTTAAAAGTAATATAGTGCAATATGAAAACATCATTAAATTCAAATGAAATAGTTTATTTATAATAATTGAATTTAATCTAAATATTTCAGAATCGTAACCATTGCACTAATTATAGGAATACAATATTTTATAACTTCCTGTTTTAATTTTTAATTATATTTTTTTTTTCAGTTTATGTAGTGTTTGTTACTTACAGTTAGGGAAAATAAATATTTACTATTTTTTGTTTATGCTTTGCTTATATAATTTTTAAAATGCTAAGTTTATCATTGGATCAAAAGAATGATTGGAGTATATGGATTTTACATCTTATCTTTCTTAGTTTAAACTTTAATTTTAATAATATTTTAACTTTATATTTATTTTTCATTACATTCCACGTAAAGTTTAAAATTGTTTTTTACAGAAAATTTAATATTAATAATATCAATTATAAAAATGTTTGAAATGTTGATCTTACTTTGTTTCTTAATATTACATTATTTGTTTTTAGCTTCTACTCGCCATCATGGTAGCCATGTTACAGATGTTGATGTACAGCAATACATTAAAAAAGGGCTGTGTGTACCTGACAGAGGTGGGAAATGTTTAAGAAGAGCCTTACAAAAAAGTCCAGTCTAATGTATAAATAAATATAACCTAATGTGTGTGTAATAATATGTAATAAAAATAATAAACCTTTATCTTTTTTATTTTTGTGATTAAGTTTGTAAATATTGAAGTTGAGAGTGTAATAAATATTAAAATAAAAAGTGCAAAAATGCACACAAATAGGAATATATATATATATATATATATATATATATATATATATATATATATACATTTATCTGAGAATATAACTGAATTTCTAATCTTATTACAATAAAAAATTTATACTTATTACTAAAAAATTTGTGTATCATATTTTTTTATCACCCTTAACTCTGTAAATAATGCTTTTGAAAATTTTAAGAATATTCATGTTTAAGTGAACTTTTTTGCTATTTATATAAAATTAAAGAATATCAAAAATGAATTCAACTAAGACCATAGATATAAAGTAGTCTCTATTCTAAATTAAAACATAATGTATTTCAAATCTATCAAAGCCTCTAGTTTAAAAATGTTCTATGATAATATTTTTCTGTGTATCAAATATATTGGAAGAATTTAATGAATAACTTATGATTTTAATCTCCATTTTCAAAACTAAATTTCTAAATGAATTTCATGACCACTTGGTAAAATATAAATCTTATAAAAGCAATGTAAATAATACATTTTTTCAGATTTATACAATTAAATTTTAATTGGAAATTCAAAAAAAAAATAAATAAAAATTGGAAAATCTTTACTATCTGCTGATTTGAATTTCATTTTTCTGAAATAGGAAATTACTTTAGGAAAAAAAAAAAAAAAAAACTTGATGAACCCTAGGAAAATTTTATGAATATCATTAAAAAAAAAAAACAACTTAAAGTTCTAAGACTGAAGTTATATGTTGAATCTTCCAATTTTGACATTCAATAAGTTATTGAAAATATTGGAATGTGTCCAAGAGTGAAAAAATATTAGATCTGCAAAATACATTTAAATTTCATTTATAAATATGCTATCCAATTTTTTTAAAGTATGTCTTTCAACACAAATATTGTCAAGCTTATAAAGCAAAAATACATTATCGTTAAAAAGTTTATTAAACGATAGTGTATTTTTGATATATAAAAGCAAAACAACAGCTTTGCTATCCGGGTAGAATATAAAAATGCATGGCATAGTATCATCGCAACACTCACTGCCTTTTCATCGAACCCAACGTAACTCATCGGCCCATTTGCCATAAACTCATCGCACCGGTCACTTCAATTCACTGGGGAGTGATACCGCCGCCGCTCCCCGATAGAGGTGACAAATAGTGCACTGTTCCATGCACTATTGCCGCGCAGGGCCCGGTGAGTATTCATCATCCTGAGGTGTTTGCCCAATGACCGCCCACCGTTGAATTGCTACTAGGGATTAGTGTCATAACTCGATAGAGACATGATCGTGCTTACCGCAATTATGAAATATTATTGCGAGAATTACCATTCGCACTTATCAAAATCATATTAGTATGATCTGAACAGGGAATCCATGGGTTACAAAAGGTCATGCTGAAGGGCATGCAGAATCTTAACGCCCCTCAATTATTAATACTAGAAAGAATCGAAAGATTGCGAAACCTTCCTTGAAAACCGAATAACCATATAACGGAAAATTAGTCACGAAATAAGCGTACTTACAGACTATCCCCAATCTGTTAGTATATACCTCGATATGCCAGTTAACCATTAATTAGGCTCCATTTGATAATAAAACAAGGAGACCGACGGTGACAAATTATACAACGACAAAACTGGTCGCGTCTTGTCTTCGAAATCTACAAAACGCCAGGCTTCAGTACAGAGGTAAATAAACTGTTGTCCTAGAAGTCATTGCTTAAGATCTTTCAACAATTGGAGCACTTGTCTATGGATTTTGAGAGAGTGGGCAGCCACCTATTTTTCATCACGTTGTGTTCTGTCTAATGATTTAAAGCTGCTGTAACGCATTTTAACGATCACCGTGTCTTCCATTAATAATGCTAGAATCCTTCCGGATGGAATTTTCGCAGATAGTGGGCGCATTCATGTGTCATAAGGGAAGAAACCCGTGAAACTCACAAGCACTCAATCCTACAGACGTTCTTGCAGAAGGTGTAAAATTGGAACGCTTATAAGAAATATAATCTTACGAACTTCGAAGTCTCATGAACGAAGAAAATTATTTAATATCGAATTGGAATTTAAAAATGATTAATGTTTTACCAGATTTGGATGAAGAAGAAGACACGAATAAAATCTTAAACCCCGCATAAAATAAAAAATGTGCAGTGGATTGCCGTTTTGTAAAGTTGGAGTTTACTCAAAAGATTATATTATACCTCGTTGTAATGTCTCAACTCGATATATAGAATAGATGACTATAGAGAGCATGGATTATTGTTCTATGATATTGCCATTTGCATGTTTCGAAATCCAATCAGTGCATAAATTCGATGGGTTGCTGAAAGTCATATTGAAGGGCTTATAGGATCTCAACGACACATATTTTAAAATCTCCCTTGCAAAACAGTACAGCCACATCATAGCTTGTGTGTAGCGCATCCAGTATCTGCTCAAAACGTCTCCAGTGCGAAGACCTTTTTAAACCTGATGGCCAAAGGCCGTTGTAAAACCTTTTTATATCCCCAGCAGGAGCCATATTACAGGAGGAATTTTTATTAACAGTGAGCCATATTCATGTGTCGAAAGGGAGGAAACGTAGAAAACTTCCACTCTTTAGATAGAAGTGAATGCAGAAAGCAAAAAGGCATTACCCTTCTCCCGTTGTTCAACAGTGCCTAATATCAAACCCGGGACCTTTCACTCTGATGAGTGATGTTCTATCATCAGGCCACCGTGATCTCACTAAGAAAATGCTTGGAGCAGCATGGACTGTTAGCATGGTGACCATCACTTCTCCTTGTTGTCAGTGCGGAACAAGGCAGCATAGAGAGCAAACAGTGGTTCTGGTGTGCCCCATCTGCGAGACATGCAAAACGTCCTATTTTAACAAGATAATGCAAGAGCACTTGTTGAATGCTCTGTTTTGACTCTTTGATATAGAGGATAATCGATTGCTATCCTTGTTGGTATGGCTTCAGATCTTTCCCTACTGAAAACATTTAGCCATCGGCAGCTTAGAAAGTGGTCCACTATCCATTGGCTGCTACTGTGGGTGAAGAAGTGCGGCATAGACTTAAAGAAGTATGGAATGACGTTTGTGTCATCCAAGTTAAATACGAATCCATGCCCAAAGGGGGTAAATTTACAGGAATTTACCCTTTGAGCATGGATTCATGGATTCCAGGGGCCGCGCAAGTGTTTTATATATATGTTACCGTGTAAGTCCGAATTCTGGAGAATGTCGACATTCGCTGGTGAATGTCAACATTCACGTAGTCGCTTGGTGTATGACCGAAATATTTGCTAGATATCCTCATTTCTCACTTACACCGGCAAATGTCGACATCCACAATGCACTAATGGTGAATCTTGAATATGCGTTTCATCTCTCCGTATCCGGAGAGGAGAAATGCAGATTTGCATTTTCTTATCTCAATATTTCAGGCGTGAAAAACGTCACATGTGTGACGTAACTTATCGCCTCTCTTAGAAAGGTGGAGTGACCAATCACGGTGAGTAGAGGAAGTGTAGAGGATTTTTAACCCGCGGGACAAACCTGACAACAAACAAATTAAAAACAAATTAAATGCTGTGGTGGAAAGGGAAGCCCGGGAATGGCCTTCTGTGATCTCCTTTTCGAGCTCTTTAATCATCTTTTCAAATTCCACCAAAGCTTGTCTGTGATTGTCGACATATACCGGCGATGGTCTGAAAGTGCAAGAAATGTAATCAATTGTACGGTCTTTCACCAACGTTTTTGGTATGTGTTGACATTCACCGGTGAATGTCGACATTCTCTGATTTCGGTCTTTCACGGTAACATATATATATATATATATATATATAT
>JAPDSC010164586.1:196716-209873 GCA_026290005.1 Latrodectus geometricus
TATATATATATATATATATATATAATTTTTTGCTTTTATTTATATTATTGCGTGATAGCTTTATTTCATTTGCTTTTGTTGTGTTTTTATTATGATAACTAGCAATTCAGTTATTCGTTATTCTCTAATCATTCATTGATTTTATTCAATTTATGTATATGAGATGATTTTAGGACCTAAAACAGCAATTATTTTAGCAAAAATCTATTAGTGAAAAAAATTGCTCGAATTATTTACCAAACATTTCTAAAGGCTATTGTGTTAATGCAAAATTTACATAATTATGCAATGAGCAAGGCCGGCGCTAGGGGTGGGCAAGCCGGGCCACTGCCCGGGGCGGCAACCTTAGGGGGCGGCAAATGGGCCCTAAAATTAAACTTCTCAAACTTTTAAACATTTTCTCTTTCTAAAATAATTGAGTTTTGACCATTTAGCATTAATCGCGGAAAGGGTTTAGGTTATCTCTTTTAATTTTTGTTATAAAGGGGCGGCATTTTACCTCTTTGCCCGGGGCAGCGAAGCTGCTAGCGTCGGCCCTGCAATGAGATAAAATAAACATCCCTATTTTTCATGTATTCAAAAATATTTCATTGTATTATTTCAGAATGTTATTAAAAGTAACGTATGTTGAACTTTAACTCATATTACTGCTTATTGCGTGAAGTTATCAGCTAAAAAAGAAATTAAATTAATTTATAGAAAACACATGTTGCAAAAGAAAAATTATTTTTCATATTTGCATTATTAAGACAGATGATCTTTAGGTATGGTTGTTTGAATAAAATCATTTTTAAACAAACTTTAATTACTATCTTATGTCAATTATTAATAACATTATATGATATAGATATTTGTAAAAGCAACTTTAAAAATGTAAAAATTGCTAACAAAATTTATCTTATTTTTATTAATGAATTTATTTTCGGTAAATCTAAATGATTTACATGAATCTTTCTTCTTTTCCAGCTCTACAAAGCTTGATTAGTTGGTTTTGATTTTCTCTACTATGAAGCTCTCCAAAAGTTTATTCCTACATTATATTCTTATTTCTTTTTTTCTTTCTTTTCAGAACCAGACTCAGTCACCTCAGCGTTAATTTTTCTTTTTTCCTATTTTATTATTTTTCCTTTCATGGTATGCTTTGGTATACTTATTTCCTACATTCTCTTTAGATATCCTGTTCGTAGCATTTTTTTCAATTTTGATGAATTTTGCAATGTATTTTCTTGCAATTAATTCTTTTATCTCGTGATTGTATTTTCTTCTCATTGTTTTTTTTTTTAAACAGGTCCATAGATTCTTGTGATAATTTTACTTTTAAAATTTCTCAATATGTTTTTACTCAATAACACCCCAGTTTTGTATCCATAAGTAACTATTGGTCTTGTTAAAATTTCATATATTTACATTTTAAGGTTTTTAAATAAATTTGCTTTGTAAAATCCTATCATTTGTATACATTGGTATATTTCAATTTTGTATCAATCTATTTCTGCAATAGGGAATTTCCCATTTATCATAAATTTCATATCGTAAAAAATAAAGGTTTATATATTCTTAAAATTGTTATCATCAATGTTTTATTCTTTCTTCAGATTTTGAAACAGTCATGAATTTAATCTCATCTTCTTTAATCACTAAACATTCATTTGCATTTTTAAAAATTATTTTGAATTTTTAAATATTGTATCCCTTTATTCGACTGATATAATCAATTGATGGACAAAATAACGAATGAATGTCTTGCTGTTTAATAAGTTATGGAATTCAAATGTGTTTCCACTTTTTTCATCTGTATTTAAATGGGCTTTTAAGCTTTTGGCATTTTCGTATGTTTTGTAAGTTTTGTTAGTATTCCTTATTGTGCATTTTTCAAACATTTTTTTTATGTTGATAATTTCGAATACTTGTTGAAACCGATAAATAATATATTTATAAAATTTTTCCATAATTTGTCTCACTACATTAAGCCAATCCATATACTTATTATAACAAAATAACATTTCTATTCTCAAAGAAAGTTCTATGCATATTTTTTTTATTTGCTTATTGAACGACATGATTATATGGTATATTTGTAAATTTATCCTTCTGTAATTTTTTTCAATCAAATTTATTCCTTGCTTATTTAAAAGAAAAATAATGACCGAAATACATCATGCCGCAATGTCATGTATGATTTCTGCTCAGGAAATTTTTAATAAATTTATAAATTAGTTCTATTACATCTATTACGTTAGTTTTCATCTGGGCAGTTTCAATCAGGAGTGCTTTAATTTTATTACAATGCAATTTTATTGCAATACTAAATATTTCGGTGAAAGACATTATATTTGAGTATATTCTCATACATTAGAACTATCTCCGTGGTATTCCTTCAATCACTAAAATTGGTTTGGTTAAGGATTGAAAGGAGGGATCTAGGTCAACGGTGAGGCGATTATGTTGCTGTAAATTTTGCTCTGTGGCAACTGAAGTTATGTGGCATAGATTTTACATCTTGGGACATTACTTTTAACCGGTCTTGTTCATTTGTTGGTGCGCTCAGTGATTTCTTTTTTCAACCAATTTTATTTTATCACCCAATATTTTTAGAAATAAGTGCAGGACGTCTTTGGATAACAGACGATTAACACGTTTTAAATATTAATGATAAAGAGAAATTAATTGCATCTTTCGAGCCATTTGGAAAAATCTACTATACCAATAACGAATCGATGAAAAAATTACTTGAAACTCACTTCCGAATATACCATGAGGGAATAACATGGATGTAAAAGATTTGCTACTTAATATAGAAATATTAAATATGAAATTGTATTTCTGAGTTCAATTTATATCAGTATTATTGAAACATAGGGCCTTTGAAAAAGATATTGTTATTAAATCAATATTCAGATCAGATCTGAGTTAAATTCGAAAGATCAAGTTGATTAAATAGATCTATAGTTAAACCGAGATGATAAATTTAAGTTCATAATGGTATATCAAGACCATTCAACTAATGGGAATGATAGAAAAATATTTGATTATTATTTCCACATTTCTTTTAAAATTGACAAATTTCGGTACCAGAGTTCCTTATTTATAAAATATGGTTTAGAAACATAATAGAAACATTTTATTCCTTTGGGAACTTCCTAATGATATAGTTAAAGAAGAAAATAGTCCTTTGCAATAGAAATTTTAAGTTCTTTATTGGCTAACTTAAAACTAAAATTTTAATACTTAACTAAATTTAATTTGTTTTATCAATTTCACGTATTCTCTATGGGTCAATATATATATTTATACTTGGAAACATCGTAATTTGAATTTGTATTTTGTTGTTTTTCCTTTGAATTGTGTTCTAACGTAGTACCATTTTAATTTGTGAATCTTAATGCTTTGTAAATTTTCCCGTTATATCTGTCAAATAATTGTCATTTCCAATTACTATTTAAAGGGATCCAAGTTTTTTTTTTTATATTGGAAAAAATCTGGATAATCTAAGTTTACTTCTATAATATGTACTTATATTCCGAATAATCACTTATTTTATTGGCAACAATATATTTAATGATTTCACATTACGTTACGCATTGTTTTAAAATATAAATTATTATCATAGATATAAATGAAATACTTATATTCATGAGAGAGATCATACGAAGGTACGCATTTAGCAACAGAAGTGTAATATTCATTTAAGCATTGACTTATATCTTCAAAAATACTTTTTCAAATAAACAAAATTATTTGCATGGAATAGCATAAAGTTGCACGGAAGAAAACTGGGACTGGATAGTATCAATGTGGATCAATGCTATTAATAAGTTTGCAAAATTTATATTAAAAACAAAAATCTGCCCTCATATTGGCGTTTGTTTTTAAATACTAATCATAATATTCTCCTATATTTTTAACTTAAAATGCCTAAAACTGATACTCGCTTTAACTTAATTCTTTCTCATTTAAGTTATTGTAGAATATTCCTGTAAGAGTTAATTGTCTATTCTTGTGCATTTTGTAAAGTCACATTAGGGAAAATTCCTTTTCTAATGTGACTTTACAAAATGCACAAGAATAGCATTTTGTAAAGTCACATTAGAAAAGGAATGCACTGAATCGAAATGTTTTTCATGTAACTTAATTGATTTTTATAAGATGTTTAACTAATCTTTCTAAATTTGTGTGATATTCATTTAATCCTGGAAGCGGATATGCATTTATTCCAAATAATTCTTAAGTGTTTGAAATGAAAAATGTATGCTTATTATCATAACATTATTCCACATTAATGACATAAGCATTATAATCTTCTAAATTATGAAAAAGAAACTTAAAAATTTTGATGGATTCATTGCTAAATTATTATAATTTCTGAATGCCTTATAGCATTTTTGAGTAAAAGGTGGAAAAAGATTTCAAATAAAAATCTGATCCTTATAAGAAAAATGATTTTGTATGTCTATCTTAATGAAGTATATCCAATAAATATAAATCGTGAATAGAACTATCTACACCTTACAATGGATTCAATAGATTTTATTTGTGAATAGTATTATTGTATCTGACTTTTTAGAAAGAAAGATCTTGAAAAACGCCCCTCTCAAGCTGTGAAGAAAGCCACCACGTGTTTCAATGATTTTTATTTATTTCCCTATTGTTACCACACTTGTTGGATCCCAGATTCCTTTTCAAAGTGTCCATTCCTCGTGAATACAATTCCTGCTTCTTACAATGAATGATATATTTCATCACTCAATGTCGTTTTTGTAGCACTGTACCTCTTTTTCTACGGATAAATTCTGATTCCCCAATTCTTTTCAAAGGTCGATTCATCACTCAAATTATGCTCAGTCCTTTCTTAGTGATTGTTAAAAATCGCCATTTATTATTTTCATCTATTCTTTTCCATAAAATACTGTTTCAAATGTTTTCTTAGAGGTCGCCTTTTCTTTAAAATACCTATTGCTACAGTCATGAAAGCACATGTTTACTTCCAGAAATCTCTCTTCTTTGACACAGCTTTTCAGTATCGTCACTTTAAATCCCATTAGATTTTCCCAACATTTATTTTTCGAAATGCATTTAGACATTAACGCTAGAACAAAATGCTATTAAAATAAAAAAATATATATATTTCTAAGAATTAAATTGTATGATTTGAAATATGTATAAAAATGTTGACTTAATGCAATCATAAAACATTATATAATTTCATTTCAATAATTTTTTGTCACGTGAGTCATTGCTAGTGTTTATCATTTTAGAAGTGAGAAACTCTCATTCTATTTTATTGATAGCAATTGAAACTTTTTCTCGTTATTGATAAAAAAATTCAGTTTAAATAAAAATAATTTACAATTATTTTTTTAAGAACACATTTTTTAAAGAAACTTTATAGATTAATTACTTTTTAAGTTTTAACAGTTCTTAAGATTCCGGCTAATTGCCTTTGCTTACAGGGATATTCTTTTCTCATCCAGTTTTGCAAAATATTTCTTTTAGACATTTCTTTTCATTTCTAATTATATTATCTATGAGAAGAATAACAGTTGTGTCAGGAATTATTGTATTCTTTTGAGCAGGTACCCAAGATAGTTACTGTTCTGTAGGAAACGAATTATTTTCAGAGCCAAACTTTGATATTCGAGTGAAACGATTTTTCTTAATTTATTGTGATTTTTTACTAAAGAAATTCCTCTGTGTTTACTTGTATATGTAAAAAAAATTTAAACAGTCTGGAATTTCTACTGGTTTGATGTTTACATGCAGTTGTGAATTCTTTAACAATTTTCTTATGCCATTTTCTATTACCCTTCATTTTATAAAGTAACTGATAAGTCACATATAAAATAATATCGAAATTTTGTGTTCTGAACTGCAATGCTAACAGCGATGCTATTCGCAATTTAATTTAGCTCAAGATTCATTTTATTGCTGCATTTCTGTGCAATTTTTAAATTATTTCCAAACCATTTCTTTTATTGAGAAATGGGACATTTCTTACAGAAGTCTGGTAATTTATACGTGATCATATTTTCCTACATTTCTCTGTTTTTGAATGAAAATATTATGTCTCCTCTTGACTTTTTGGAGAATTTTCTTTTACTGAATTTGCTTTGATAATCGAAAGTTATTTTCATTAGCATTTATTATATCATTAGTTTTCTGAGTTATTTTCAAGGAAAGCGGAAATTTTTTATGTACTTTCGAATATTTGTAAGCAATGAGGTGCTTTTTCATTTTCTGCTAAAATTATTTTCGTTACTATATCCTGCATCTACTTATGCATTCCCCTCAAATACTTTGTTATTCAATAAATAAATTTATTTTCGATTACGATGACAGTTTCATTGCTTTATTTTATTAATGATGGTTGTAAATGCAGTAATTGCAGAACTGGTGATATTTTGAAAATATTTTAAAACATTCTCCTCTTCCGAAAAGAAATGGGATATTTTAAAATAGAAGATCTTTTTTTGTTGGGTTTAGAATTAATTTCCGTTTCATAAAATTTGAAACTCTAATATTTCACCTTGTAAGCTCAGTTCATACGTTAAACTTTAAAATACTACCGTAACACTTTCTAAATTTTCTTTAGGTTTTGATTTCAATAAAAATTTAAGACAATCAATGCCAAATCATTCTTTGAAGATTTTTTAATTTGAATTGGTAGCTTTATTACCTCTCATTTGCATTTATATTATAAACAAAGTATTTGGTATGCACGTATCCTCTAATTTAAGAAAATGTCATTTCTAAAATCTAACAATTATCCATGTTTGGTTTTAAATATACAAATACCTATACATTTTTTTATGTTGCATCATGTAAATTTCTTGAAAAAACTTTGTTATTTGGTTATATTGTTAATTGAAATGATAAAAAAAAATTGACTTAGTTCTCTGGCTTTTAAATATCATAAGATGATGCGAATCTAATTCTCTTTTCTCGAGTTTTATTAAAAAAATCTGCACTGCAAAAATTAAATTATCCTATGATCATTTTTTTTCAAACATTTGAATTAATTTAGAAATATTCCCAAATTCTATCAATTACATCATTGTCATTAAATCAATATTGTGTAGTAGTCCTTGAAAAATAACGCAATAAATTTCCATTATAAAATCGAAAATGGTAATTGAAGTTAAATCGGAAATGGTAATTGAAGGCGAACTTAAATAAGCAATATTTTACAATAAAATCACACCTAAGCTGATAAAATTGAACCTTGTCTCAAAACTATACAAATATTTAATATAAATGTGAAACGTAGTTTGTTTTGTTGTACGTAGTTAAAATTAATTTGGAAAAATAAATGAAAAAATACAACTAGTTAAATGATTCTAAACAGTTAAAAGTAAATATATTAATTAAATAGTTAAAAAATAAATAAATGTAAAACAAAGAGAAAAATATTATCTCCACAAGGTTAATTTTTTACAAATTATATTTCTTTATCTTTTACTCACAGAATAAAATCAAAATTGATTATAAAACACCTAAAATTTAGTTGGATTGCGCAAAATTATTTATGATTGTTTTATGCACACAAAGTTTCATGAAAATACAATATTTATTAAATGAAATCCTAGTCATTCTTTCATGATCGCTAGAGATCTTATTCTTTTTATATGTAGAAGCATCTATAATATCAGTTGTAATTCTTAAATTCAGCACAGACAATTTTTCATAATCTTTTATCAGCATATATATTTTTGTATTAGAATAAATTTTGTTAGTTTTTGAGTGGAAATTAACAGTTATTTTATATTTAATGACTATAAATTATTTTAAAAAATTATAATTTCTGCTTGAATTTGCGCAACTACAAATAAAATAACAATTCCAATATATTTCCATCTTTTTTTTTTTTAAAAAAAAAAAACCCGAAATACGGATTCTCTCATTTTTTTTTATACTTGTTTGATGTAATCTGAGAGTAGAGTACATAACTGCACCATTTCCAATTTATTTAAACGTGATTAAATTCATAACGTAAACACAAGAGTGGATTTTTTTATTGTATTATATTTGTAATTACCTGCGCTCACATTTATTATATTTAAAATTTTGCTTATAATAAATAAATAAGAATTTTCAATGAGATTTAAATATCAAAATTTTAATCCAACAAAATTATCAGATTATTAATTTCCAATCAAAACCTTACAATTTGTTGATCAATGATATTTTATCGTCACATTCGTATAAAACTGTTTTGGATACCGTAAAACAGTAAGTACATTTTGTTTCAGGTTAATGAACTCATACAAGAATTACGTATTATGCAATTATTAAACTTATATTACAGTAATTGTTCTGAGAAAACTGCTGAGTTGTTATCTAAATCTGGTCACCTAACTGTCACTGAATAATTGTTTTTAAATACATATTAATCAGATTAAGAGCTTTTAGGTTAATTCCCAGTGAACGGTACGCTCCTTGTACGGTAAGCATATATACAACGGTACGCATATATACAGTTATAATTAATTGTATATAATATTGTATAAAATTATGTTATTTCTATAAAATAATATAATTTTATATTATATAATTATATTAATTGTATATTGTATAATTATATTAATTGTATAAAAATAGCGTACCGTACACTGATACAGCCGAGCTTTTATATTAAAAAGATAATGGTGTTAATTTTGAAATCATTCGATATTTGATTAGTTAGGCCAGAAATATAGTTTCTTAGTGCTTTCCTATCCTCTAGTTAATTAACAGTAATGTAAAATATACTTTGCTATATGTTTGGAGTTGTCTAAAAAATATAAATAATAGTAAATAGCTCTAAATCTAAAGAACGTGGTTGAGCATTATGCTGTGTTATTTTAAGAAAGAGTTCAATATGTATTTGAAGGATTTTCTGATAGTGCTTGTTATATGTTTTGGTTTGTTGAGAAAGTACCTGTATCAGTTTTTTTGGGTTCAATTCCATTATATCCCCGTACTATAATCATCGCAATTGGAAATAATAATAATAAAAAAAAACAGCAATTATTGTCGTAAACATTTGCGTCATATATTGTTTAAAAAGGTTTAAAGGTTAATTAGCGCTTTAGGTCCCTTACTTCGACAACTCGCGAATTTGATGTGCTTTTTCGCGCATGCTCATTAGTTACTATTTTGTTTTAGCTTTTTATTGGTCGCTAATTAAGTTTCACTTTGAAATAGCGGTAGAATTTTAATGGGAAAATGGGATCGGTGATTTTGAAAATGCGCCAAGTAGGGGACTTAAAGAGCATTTTCACCGGTTTAAATTTTTTGAAAACCACTAAAAAATAATACAAACATTTTATTCACATCATTACTGACAAAACTTATTACTGAATGCTAAAATTTATTTCTATCGGAAACTGTGTGCTTAGCAATCGCTTCAATAATCGATTGCGGAGATATAAGGAAATAACACCGTTTTTTGCTAGTAAAAACCAATCATTTTATGAGTGGGGAATCTATGCAATTACAAGAAAGAAGAAAAAAGGTATTCAACTAGAATTGACAATATAGAATTCAATAAAATATTTATTCGCTATACGCTTTTCATTTTCTTAAAGAATGTTACTTTCTGAATAATCCAATATTTATAAATTAATTTGAGCTTCGTTGTACTTCATGATGCCACCGGAAATCGAATACTTCTTCTTTATTTAGAACAATACAAATAAGTATGAATATTTATAATTTTGTTCCTTTTTAATATTCATGGCTTGTGCAAATTCATAAAACAGTTTTTATTGTTTTATAAATTTTTATCGCCATTAAAAAATAAAAAACAGCTGTGACTTTTAAAGTATAGTTGAATGTATTTTAATTCTAAAAAGTAATTTTCTGCTGAAGAAAAATTTTTTAAATGCAAAACATTTCAATGTTCTTTCCTTTGAATCTGAGTACTTTAATTGTACTCGGGATAGTTTGAGGTATACCTTGAACTTATATTCTTGTTTCGAAAATTTCTAAAAAGAGAGACCTTTTCAATTTATGTTTGAAAAGTTATTCTTATTATAAAAGGAATTTTTATTTTTAAGGTTTTGTTACGGTTTATTGTTAAATTAAACGTAACACCGTACTTTTTAAACTTTTGAAATTTCTAAAACTATTTAGAAAAGAGAATTTCGAGTTGTTTTTTTACTGTATATTGCGTGTTATATTGATTTTCATATGTTATTATGAAAATCAATATTTTGTAAATAATCGAGAAATTATAACCAAGTTTCTTTTCAAAAAAACTTCCTTTCGAATAATCATAAGTGAATAGCTTTTGTTAGCTGGATGATAACGGACCACAATCTCAACTATCTCAACAATCATTGAGTTGTAATTGTTGAGAAATATCTTGAGAACTTGGTTTGGAGTGAATGCAATGACCAACTTGATTTCCAGACTTGAATTTAATAGAGCATCTATGGGACTATCTTGGCAGCCAGGCTGCTGCTTTAAATCCTCCTTCAAGGTCTGTAGGAGAGATGGAAAATAGCTTATTCCGTATCTGGTCTTTCCTTCCTATTTCAGTAACCGGCATCTTAATTGACAGCATAGAAAGTTGAAGTCGCCGATGCATCCAAGCTAGGGGTAGAGATATCCCTTATTAAAACCCCTTTCCATTATGCTTCTATGACATTTTACTACATAAAACATAATTCTTTTTTCCAAAAATAGACTTTTCTAGCAAGATTGCTTTTTTTTTCCTGTTGTAAATCCTTTATACGTTCTTCTTTTTGATGCAAAAAACAGGTTTATATGTTTCAATCAATATATACCTGTTTTGTGCATCATTTTCTATTCATTTATTTGCAAATTAGGCGCAAAAAACCGATTGTTCCTTAACTTTAGAGGACAGAGTAAGTTACCCGCGTTAATCAATTCGAAAGAAATTTGCGAAATATTTTTAATAGTAATTTTAAGTAGAATGAAAATATTTAGGAATTTAAACTAAATAAAACATTATTTTATTATTCCTTCCAAAATAAAATTACAAAAAGAAAATATTTTCTTTAATATTAGGCAAATGGAAAGTTAATAATAAAATCTCAAATAAGAACAGGAAATATAAATTTTGTGTCATAGTTATAAATACAAAATTTTATAGTTTACTTAGTTTTATTTCTAATGGATTATATTGTTAGACAGGACTCATCAGTGGAGATAAGAAAACATTTTTGAGTCATGGCAGCAATCAGCCCTCCAATAACTGAACAGGATGCTGATATTACCCGTACAGAAGATGGACTTATATCTGGTTTTCTGGATGATACAAACAAGAGTGCATTAAGATCGGAATCTAAAAAAAGAGTAAAAATGGATCAACCGAAAGCTCAAGTACAACCAACTTTTTTATCCTGTCTTTTTCTACACGATTTTGAAACAATACGATTCAACAATATTAGGTTGGGGAAAAAGTTATCCATTATTTTTTCGGTAGACGTCTGTAGTTATCGATATCTCGTGAGGTATCTATCAAACAATTTCAGATTTATGCTCGTTGGAAAGGTGACATTTGACACTAAAATATTCTCTTGCGGTTTTTTGTTTGATTAATTCAGTTATGAGTACAAGGTTTTAAAAATAGAAGACAACAAACAGAAAATTCGATACATTTTAGTTTTTCTTTTATAATGGCGAAAATGCTAACTAGGTGGCTAAAATTGTGAAAGGTGTTTATCGTCTTATATATGACTGTAACAACTAGTTACGCACAATTTTGGTTTCGTGGATTCCGTTTGGGTATTTGGATGCTAAAGATGCACCTCGCATGGATTCAACATCGTCGAAAATGTCTATAAAATGTCAAAAATTATAAAACTTGACAGCATGTTAGCAGTCGTAGCTTCACACAAGACCTAAAAACCTACATGAAAACTGTTTTAAACCTTTTTACAAAGCGAATCTGAAAGAAGTTAAAAAAAAGTTTACGTAAAAATAATGAATTTCTTTTTTCCCAACCTAATATTTTTCATAAATTTTTGTTCCAGTACGAATCCCAAAACTATTTTAATTCTAATTTTGTTATAATGCATTTATTAGATTATCGGCTTATGCCGATGCATGTGCCAGTGACTTGGTCTACTTCATGGCTTCGTCACTTTGTATTCTGGAGTAACGGGGAATACCCGAATTTTGTGGAGTCACTTTTTTATTCCTTTCATAGTTCCTCTACTTGTGAGCATAGCATTTCACTCTTCATTACCATTGTACTCTATGTTAAGATATTCAGTTCGTAGGATGCAATAAATAATTTCAATAAAATTCTGGATGTTGTTATTCAAACTAAAGATTTTTTAAAATCTGATGGTGATATTTCTACTGATTATAATTTTTCACTATTGGAAAGGTAATATTGGAATTTATGTCAGATTATGATAACAAAGAAATCTACATAACGACGAAGTGAAAGGTGAAATTCAGGTATTAAATGCTGATTTTATTAGCGAGGTCCTGCAATTTGCTACAAGTATGGAACAAAATTTTCTTATTCTGACATAGAGCGTGCATTAAAATTTTAACTTATTTTTTTCAAAGGTGGGGCACATTGGGTGGCTGGACCAGTCACCCATAGCAAGGCAGGAAACTGCTATTCATTTTAGCGTTGCCCGATGGTCATCGGTGAACCATGTCACGGAGGTACGAGTAGAATTGCCCACGTCACACCACCCCAAACCCGTTTATAAGGCGGGCCACATTCACCCATCATCTCATAAGAAGAAAAGACAAAGATACGGAAGATAGAAGGGAAACGTCCATGCCCAAACCAGGATTCGAACCCGGGACCAATAGCTCAGGTTTCCGGAACGCTAACCACTCAGGCATTGGCAGGCAAATTTCAACTTTATCTTAAGTTTCATACAGCAGGAGAACCAAACGTAAAAGAATATAAAAAAGAAAGTTACTAATAACAGACGTTGTAACAAAAAAAAAAAAAAAAAAAAAAAAAAAAGCAGTAACTGATAATAACGAACGAAATTCTTTATTTGAAATAATTCTAACAGTTTTGCTAGACATACTTGACATGTCTACTGATGATAGCAGTTTTGATCCAGTTTAATAAATGTGCACACTTGCTAAAAAGTACCAATGAATAATTTTTAGTCAGCAGTTTTATTCCTAACTAGCTGTACCCGCCGGCGTTGCCCGTGCATTTAGAAAATGCAGAT
>JAPDSC010164586.1:219873-251622 GCA_026290005.1 Latrodectus geometricus
AATCATCAAATAATATATATATATATATATATATATATATATTATTTGATGATTTAATAAACTTTGAGTGCCATAATTTACTGCAAAAATGCATTTGCGTGTGCTTAGCTGCCTGCTGAATGGTTATCTTGAGTTCTGTTCGTATGTTCGAATCCCATCTTGCCAGTAATTATTTGGAATCCACTTTAAACTCTTGGTCTCAATTTAACTAAATCTCGTGGAGTAAATTTGATAATTGAGTGACAAGCCAATCGACATTTATATACTTAAAAGAATAATTTTAAAAGTGCAGGATTTATACCGATGTTGCGTTTACGTGAATTAAAAAAAAATATATTCTTGTGTGGATACATACATATATAGCTTTGCAGGGAGCCCGGACTGTACCTTGAAGTAACGGGTTTGGAATATTTACCCATCACCAAGAGCCTCGTTATTTGGAACCATTGTCAGGTGAGGAGATTACACGTGAGTTGGCACTGAGTGACAAATTACATTCCACGCCAGTGTATACAGGTTACCTTTTTCCATGACCATCTCATATTGTGCTTACATAACATTATTCTATCTCATATTGCGTTTTAAATTATTGATTTTTGATAAGATTTACAAAAAAGGGAGAGAATACTTCGTTCAATGTCTTTGGAAAGTCATTTTCGAAAAATCACGCCAAAGATGTTCAACTGCTTATAACTTCCTTCAACTGTAAGGCATTCCCCCACTCCGAGATATTAAAAGCCTACGATACTAAAATTAGGCTTTTCATTAAATTTGGTTCAGGAATATAATTATTTTCTAAGCCAAATTATATTGGAAATTTACGGAATTTGTACCTAATTTTATGAAATTTGTACTCAAAGTTTAATAATTTTAAATGATTTAACATTAAGTTTCATGAATTTTCTAACATTTATGATAAATATGCGAAACATTTCTTCAAATACGAAGTATATTATAGCATTTCGATAATATTATTAACCTCTCTGGCATATAAATGGCAAGGGTATATATTATGTGATATTAAGTTAAGTGGTATATATTATGTGGCACAAGTATTTTTTATAATAAATATAAGTAAGAAAAGAAACAAGAGGAATAAAATTTATTTAGTAGTTTTTTTAGGGGGAAGGGAACTTAAAGATCAACTGCACGAGTTTCTTATAAATCACTGCCAATATATAATGGAAACTGTTTAAGAATATAAATAATTTTCAACAGTTAATAATTGCTCAAACATCTTAACCTAGAAAATGTTATGGTATTGCAACATTATGGCCATTGTAACCTTTACATGTCAGAATGATTTAATTTTAGTATTGAAATAAAACAGTTTTAAAAGAGTAAGTGTTCATTGGAACTTGTTTGCCGTTAAATGTGTAGAATTTTTGGTCACAATGTGTTGCATTGGATGCAGTTTATAGTTGTTTATGCTAAAATCACACAAAGAGTTATACTCATCATCTAGGTATATCACAAATAGCCTCCAGAGAAGGTGTGTTTTAAATATGAATACAGGTTTAGGAGCAAAGCTGGTATATATATTCTTCTGATAATTTAATTAAAATTAAAAAGCGCAATAAGAAATTTAACTAAAATTTTGCAGTTTAGTTTTAAATACATTCTTAGTATATTAATAGATATATTAGTTATCTAATTAGGTTTTAATATTACTATTAAAATAGTTTAATTATATTGAAATTTTATTAGTTAAGTGTTTTGCATGAGAATTATGAAATACAACAAGAAAATGCAAGAGAAATTGCAGAAAGAATTCAGGTTTTAATGGAAGAAATAGAATTAGCTTGCCAATATGATGCAGATCTCCGGGAACTTTACGAAAAAAGAAAAAAACGTTTTGATGATGATTTGCGCGGTCTTCAACAAGATACGAGTAAGTCAACTGACTCTCCTGATGAAAGCTTTACATCTAGAATGAGCCCCGAGTCTCCTCGAGGATTAAGAGAATCACCCACAGAACCCGAAAGCTCACCATTTGGAGTGAAAACTACGTACGATGTTGGGAAAGGCGTCAGCATGAGGACTACAACCAGTGGATCACCCAAAGAATATCAACAGAAAACAAAAATTGAAAGCGCTGTACCAACTCCAGAAACTCCACGAATGGCAGATAGATCTTTCAATTTGAATCAGACTTCGTCATTGTCTCCTAAAACTCCATGGATTTCCTCTACTAGGTTTGGGTATACCGATCCCAAAGCAAAGGTTTACAACATACCTCCTGGTTTTTCCTACGAAGGTGAATCCATAAAGAAATCTGTAATAGTAACAAGTCCCGAACGGAAACAGCCTCTACAAGTGGATATAAATGTGGAACCTCATGGCCTTACTCAAACAAAGAGTGGCGAGCATTTTGTGTGTGATGTTACCTTAAATATGCATGAGTTACCTTTTTACAGAGGTCCTACGCCACGCCATTTAATGGGGGGAAGTATTCCTAACTGGTATCAGACGCCTCCTATAACTTCATCTCCTGATCGAAGAAAATATGGAATATTTACTCCTAAAGGTGTTTTCGAAAAAGGACATGTGGCCATCAGAAATCTTTTTGAATCGGATTTTGAAAGTCCTGAGTCTCCATGGGGAACTGGAAGAATGTTTCATACTGATTTGGATTATAATTTACCTCCACCAGGTATGTTCGAGGATTCTTTCCCTTCAGGTATGGATTATTCTATGGAATGGGAAACACCTTCACCAATGGATCAAAAATTCCAGAGACAAGACCTTAATAAAACAGTTTCTATTTCTCCTCAATTAGATGGAATATATGAAGGGCAACAAGGGAGAACAGCTTCTTCACAACTGGATAGTACATTTTCAATGCCACAAAGTACACCACTGACATCAAGGATGGATCAAACATTTTCCGCTTCTGGAAGTCTATCACCTTCTCCTCAGTTGGATAGATCATTTACAATACCACAAAATAGGCCAGCGACGTTAGGGATGGATCAAACATTTTCCGTTTCTGGAAGTCAATCACCTTCTCCTCAGTTGGATAGATCATTTACAATACCACAAAGATGGGCATCTTCATCTCCTTCCAGCAGACAAGATTCACCTTATGGAGCATATGGTTTTTCGCCCATGCATCAACAAAGTAGTCCATTCATAATACCTCCACCAAGATCACCAACACCATCACCAGCTGAAATGCAAAGAATGATGCACGCTCGTGCGGGTCCTGAAATGTTTGCTGGCATGTTTCCAGAAGATTCACCATCACCTCCTAGGGGGTTACGAACACCATCACCAATGCGCAGAGTTTCTCCAGCAGAAATGATGCAAGCTCGTCTCGGTCCTGAAATGCTGAATCGCGTGATGCCAGTTGGGACCCCAGAACTTAGTGACAGTGGCATAGCTCAAACGTACAATGACGAATGGTTTGATCGACATCATAGAGCAGGATTGTTTCAAAATCTATCCGGATCTAGTGGTTCAGATCTGATGAGTCCCCGTTGAAAATTGTAATAATTTCCAATCCTTTTTAATCAAAAAATAAGTCTATAGGAGAAAAAATAGTGTTTCAGAACATTTCTTAAGTAATGAAAAATTGATTGCAATTGATCACACTACAAATTAAACAAAAAAATTTAGAACTATAAATACTTAGAGTAAAGAATTGAGATCAGCATAATTTATAAGAGTAACAAATAAAGTTTAAATGTTTATTGAATTGAATTTTTCCTTAAATTGATAAGCTATTGAAGAGAATAATAGTAAATAAAATGACTAAAATATAAATAAAAATAATCGCGACAGTTTGAATTACACAATATTTGAAACTTCTCTACAAAATTTCAAGGTTTTTCCCAAATATAAGAAAGTATATGAGTTTTTATGATACGCAGAGCTTTGAACAAAAATTTTCCAATTATATATATATATATAATGTATTTATATACCGGGTGATCAGTGAATAAATCCTGATTTCAAAATTAAATATCTCAACAACAAAGATCAATATAGAATTATACGGTAAACAGTACATCTATTAGCAAGACATTAAGAATGATGTACAGAAGTTTCGAAAATTTAGTTACAAAAACTGTTAACAGAGGTCGTCTGTGTTGAAAACTTTTATTCTAAAAGGAGTAAAAAAAAAGTCTAATAAAGCGAATTTCTAGATGAATGAAGTAAAACGAGAGGGGGGACAATCTTACAGCATTTGAAAAAAAAAAAAAAAAAAAAAGCTCCCTGTCAGTGCTCATTTAGCAGGCATTTTGATAACAAAGATAGCAATTCTCACTGGTTTTCCAAAGCTGAAATTAGAATCCACATCCTCTGTCTAGAAAATCTAAAAAAGGTCTCTGCACTGTTTTCGCAGAGCGAAATCGTTCTTCGACAAACAGCAGGATGGGAACTGATATAGGCAATATTTAAATAAGAATATTAACTATTTACAAATTAAAGAAATAAACATTAGTTAATGCTCACTGACTAAAGGGAAAATCTGCAATGAATTTGGAATGGCCAAAAGATTTTCGATAATCTTTTTTTCGCTAATTTTTTAAACTATTTGAGGGTAACTTTTGAAGAAATCACCAGTCTATCTAACTGATCGTCAGTGGTAGTTCTCTCTGTTCCTTTTTAGGAACGAACTTTATATTTTCAAAATAATTCATTAAAAGCAACTTGACATTTACAGAATATTTTTCAAATTTTGTTTCAAAGTTTAAGACAGCAAATAAAACAGTTTTCTTATTAACGAATAATTGAAAATAACTTTCTTTACAAAATTTGTCAAAATCCTTTTCAATCGATTCTCAATTCCACAAAAAATGGTAATGAATTTTGTGACGTAAATTTTTATAACATTTTAAATCATCCTTTTCGTGTTGTGGCTTTCAAAATTTAAGGTCTAATGCGGACTTATACAATAAAGAAAAATATGTTTCTAAAAAAATAACAGCAACGATCAAACATGTGATTCCAAAAATCATTTATTAATTATAAAAGGGAAAATTCCTTTTTAAAAAGTAATTAAAATTTAAATACAGATCTCGATTATATAAAATTTTAAAAAGAATATGAAGAAATCCTTCTAATTTAGTACTAACTAACTAAAAAAAATTTTTCTTGGAAAAGGAAACAGGTTTTTAATGCAGGTTGTCGTAATATCAAGTAGTCCCTGTGACTTGTTCTGCTGTATACATAAACGGGATTCTGTTCTATGAATTTCATTCGTTCCTTACGAAGTATAGTTTCCAACTCCTGTACACTCAAGGAAGACTATGGTCTGAATATGAACGGGTCCAAACAAGATCTATTAGATTTAGATGAGGAGAAAATTCTGACGTATCCATTTTGATTTCTTCTCTTTTGAAGATTTCAAACTCATGCTGAATGTTTGCTGGCTGACCGAAAAATAGACCTTTTTTCGTATTTTACCAATGTGCGTTGTCCACAGATCATTTTATCAAAGACATTAACATAGAAATTACAATTTATGTTTTCACATAACAAAAATTATCATTTTGATTTGAGTTGATCAAATAAAAAAGTAAATGTAAATGTTTTTGAGGAGTTACATATAAGCATTAAATGTCACTGAATCACTCAAAATTGGTAATAGTTTGTGACATGTAACGCTTATGTAGATAGGGAATTTTATATGGAATAATGCTAAGAATTTGAAAATTTGTATACGTGTTTGCGTTTAACTGAAATAGATTATTTCCCCCTTCGCTCGCTTTCTCTATTAATAATTTTTATTTATGTTTTGAAAATAAAAATAAATATATGAAGAAGAGTCAAGAGAATTTCAAAAAATTTGTTTTTGAAGAACTTATCTACTTATCTATTCTTTTTTTTTATCTACATGAGTAAGAGTAAGCTGCTGGAATTTTCCTAAAAGTGCCATCCTAAATGTCGTCTTCGTTATTTGATCATTATTCAAAATTATTAGTTGTTGTCTAAGTTAAGGTATTTAGAATTTGCAAAAGCAATCTGTTTGAAATGTTAGAGAAAAATAAAATAAAATTCATCACAGAAAAGTGAAATCATCAAAATTTTTAAATAAGTTAAAATTTAAATAGGCATAGAAAATAAAAAGAAACCTAGTATATGTAAATTCTTTAATAGTAATTGCTTTTACTTTGAAATTTCAATCAAAATTTGCATCAATGAAAAAGTTTTAACTCAATCAAAATATAGCATATCATTAAGATTTTTTAATTATTTACAGTAAGTAAACTTCGTAATATTTTATTAATAATCACAAAAGCTATACAGCATATTAAATAGTAGTTCTTAAGATTTTCTTTCGATCTTTCAAAAAATCATATAATATATCATTTAACTTTTCGTTTCTATTTCTAAGGGTTCTGGTAAAACTATATTTGAGGGTGCTTCCTTGGCAATTTTTGGTTGGCGCCATTCATGTTTGAGCTGAACACCGTGCAAACAGGTATGGCGGCCGAAACACAATGAAATTGCAATGAAGACAGTATAAGCAAACTTAAACTATTATCAAGTTATTTTATCCATTTTATTTATGCGTAAAATAACTTGACGAGAATCAAGGGTGTACCCTCAAATATAGCCTAACCAGGCTTCTTTATCGGACTTAAAGGTAAAATTGCGCTTTAGGTCCCCTCCTTGGCGCGTTTTCAAAAACACCGATGCCATGGCGAAAATTCTACCGCTATTTCAAAGTGAAATTTAATTAGTGACCAATGAAAGGCTAAAACAAACGAGTAGTTATTGAGCATGCGCGAGAATAAGCTTCAAATTCGTGAGTTGGCGAAGTAGGGGACCTAAGGCGCAGATTAACCGACTTAAATTTTATAAGAATACTTTGAGATACTTTCTGTGTAGAATACTTTGAGACCAGCTATTCTTACAGACTTGAAATAAGCTCTGTAAAGAAAATGGTAGTTTTTTTTAAGTTCTGACGATTAATCATCTCATAAAAGGCATGGCCAAATGTTGAAATCTTCATATGCAAATGAAGGATGCCGATGTGACAGATAATTATCTTAATTTTTTTACTTTAAATTTATTTTTGATAGTAACTTCAATAATGCGTCCTATTGTATAATTTATATTATTTTCTTTTGTTTTTTATTTATCAGTAGTTAGTCACAAAGCATCAACAAGAGATCATTGTGCATTTGTAGCACGATTTAATATAACGGATTACAGTTAATATTGTTAAGAAATAATGTATAAGTTAAGATGAGAAGTATAAAAATGATTAATTATAATAATTTCTTAACCAAGATGATTCTTAAAACATTGTTTTACTTTTGTATCTCCCTCTCTCTCTCTTCATAAAATCTCGAAATAACGTATAATCTTCAATTCACGTTATTTGAAGATTTTCGCAATACTGGTGCTGTAAATAAAAATATAGTAGGTATCAAATAAATGTAATAGGTAGAATTTTAACATTAAAATACACGCTACTAGATTTTCTTTATAGGAAAATATAATATCTTTATTCTATCTCTTTTTCTCCCTGTGTAGCAATTTTTATACAAACAACTCATCTTAAATCCATAAAGTATTTAATTAACATCATGAATATTCCACAGCGCATCTCAATCAAACACTGACTTTTAAATTTCAGTATATATACAATATCTTTTAACAGTTAATATGTAGTGATAAAATGCAACACAATTTACAAATATTATTTTGATTGACATAGAATGCGGTAATAAAAACGAATATGTTTATTCATAAAAAATATCGAAGTACTACATATAAAGAGAAAAAGAATATTGAGTGTTTTTATTTCAAAGAGTAATGTCATGTTAAAATAAATTAAAATATTTTCATGTCTAAATGAAAAAATAAATGTTAATATAGTATGCTAGCAATTTGTTTTCAGCATTGGATGCTTACAGCATTTAATCATGGTTTCTATAAGGTGATTCCCAGATTCAAATAATTGGCATTTTACCATTGTTAAAACTCTCTTTTTCTTGTTTTGTTTTTAAGATTGTAAAAGCAGCTGAGGAGGGAAAAATATGTACACATAATACAGCCAATGCCCCCCCCCCAGATTTTCAACGGAATTCAAGTCATGAGAAAACACCAACTACTGTAAATACACTTATTTACAGTAGTTGGATACATGTAAATACACGTATTTACATGTATTTTCAAATCATATCATCAATGCTGACAATTTTATGTGAAAGCACATTATTGCCAATTAAAATAAGAATAGGATGAGCTACAGCAGAGTTCAATATTATAATGTGACAGTAATTTATTCCGGTGTCTTTAAGTTGTCAACAGATTTCTGCATTTTAGATTGTCTAGTAAGAGCAATTATTCAACTAAATCCCTGTCCAATTCATTAATTTCAGATGCTACTTGTAGAACCAAGCAACATCTGTAATTGATTGTTCCGCTTTAACCTATTCTATAGCATACCAACGTTTAGAATATTCCCTTTATTTTCTAGAAACCATTGAAATACTTTTAATTTGAAATCAAAATCTATCAATGGATATTACGTTATACAGTTACATACCTCTTGCATCTGTTTCTTTTGTAAATTACAGCCTTTCCATTTAAGAATTTCTTCTGACAGTCATCATTTCCTTTGTCTGCTAATGATTTGAAAAGGAATGCAGTTTGTTTTATAATACTTTAATATATGATGTTAATTATAATTAATTGCAAAAGTACGGGTCAAATCACATCAATGTGAACACCTACTTCAGATGTTAACAGCATATAGGAACAGTTAGAATCAGTGCTGTTTAATGCAAAAAAAAAAAAAAAAAAAATGGAAATATGTAAAATATTTTATGATTTGTCTTTTGTTATTGTGAGGAATAAAATAGTTGATCAAAATAAATTTAAAATGACATTGTTATCAACTTTTTCACTACAAGTGTCAGCATTTTGAAAAATGCGTAGTTTATAAATTGTACTTATCTCATGAGAATTTGTATCTGTGCGACTGAGAGTTAAAGGCAAATGCTGTAGACGCTGCGGAGCTTTATGTGCCATCAATGTACAGGGAGAAAATTACTAACAATGATGTTTAAGAACCAACTAATGATATAATTGAACAATGATTGTTCAAAAGAAAAAAATGACTCCCAGACTCATCTCCAAAATTGTGAAATGAATCTTATAATCTATTCCGAAATAACTACATATGTCGATATTAATAAATAATCATTATATATTAGGTTGGGGAAAAAGTAATTTATTAATTTTTCGGTAGACGTCTGTAGTGATTGATATCTCGTGAGGTATCTATCAAACAATTTCAGATTTATGCTCGTTGGAAAGGTGACATTTGACACTAAAATATCCTCTTGCAGTTTTTTGTTTGATTAATTCAGTTAACTCTTAAGGTTTTAAAAAGGGAAGACAACAAACAGAAAATTCGATACATTTTCGTTTTTCTCTTGTAACGGCGAAAAAGATAGCCGGGTGGCTAAAATTGTGAAAGGTGTTTATCGTCCTATATAAGGCTGTAACAACCAGTTACGTACAATTTTTGTTTCGTTGATTCCGTTCGGGTATTTTTGATGTTAGAGATGACACTCGCATGTGGATACAGCATCGTCGAAAATGTCTATAAAATATCAAAAATAATCGAAATTAACCGCATGTCAGCAGTTGTAACGCGCAAGACCTAAAAATCTACATGAAAGCTGTTTTAAACCTTTTTACAAAGTGAATCCAAAAGAAGTTACAGAAAGTTCACGTAAAAATAATGGATTTCTTTTTCCCCAACCTAATATATATTACAATCCATTATTATGCAAGTAAGTTTTAAAATAGTATTTATCATGAAGCAAAATCACCAACTATTATTGATTGCTGTAATATGTTTAATAATCATAATCTTTGATGTGATAAATTAATGTTGCATTTTTTTTTAATATCTAGATAAAAAGTACTTTTTTTAAAGTACTTTCTTTTAAAAGTACTTTTTTAAGAGTACTTACTTTTTAAAGTTTTTCTAAGGCACATCAATAATAACTTATCAGTTTTCCCAAAAGAACACTGGGATCTCTTTTTAAATATGGGATAGGTTAGACTATAATTTAGAATGCCCCTTTGATTCTCGCCAAGCTGTGATCGCAATTGATTGCCAAGCTGGGCAAAACCCAATCCTATTCTGGTTGCAACAGAGCAACTGATTGTTCTGTGCAAAAAAAAAAAAAAAAAAAAAAATCGCCAATAAAATCGATAGCCAAGCAGAAATCACTATGTTTGTCAAGGAGGCACTCTAAAATATAGTTTTACCATGGGATAACTTAATAATAATTTGAAATTTATGTCTTGAAAATTGTAACTTCAATAATTAATTCTAATATTTTTAAATTTTGAATAAAATTGCTTACTAATAAATTATATTCTTAATATTACAAATAATTTCTTAATGCTGTTAAAAACACATTTGTTAATATTCTGAACTCACTTAAAGTAATACTTTTAAATGCAATATTTTAAATGCAATATTTTTAGGGTAAATTATTTATTTATTTATTATTTTTTTGCTTTGTAGTAGTAGACTTAAATGTCACAGTAGTTAATTATTTACAATCATATTTTTTTTTAAAAATAATAGTCCAATTTATTTGGATATAAATGATTAAGAAATTTTTTAACATTTCTTTACTCACTATGCTTTTTGGAAACGTAGATTAATTTTTTTGCTATTGCATACTTTTCTGAAGTAAGTAAGTAAATCATACTTTTTAGAGCCAAAATTTGTATTTTTTTTTCAAAAATAAATTTTGAAAATTAAAATTATATTTTTAAGAAAATTAATGTCGTACATTATAACGAAATCGAGCTCCCACAAATTTTGTTAAATATGAGTAACACGATAATTCTTTAACAATTAGGGGATAATAATGAAATTTTATTTTCAAAGATACGTCAGAAATAAGTTTAATATTATATTTTCATGAACATTTCACTTAAGATTAGAAATGATAAATGTAAAAAATGTTTTAATGTATTTGGAAACAAATAATTAAGTCAAATTAATAAAAAAACTATTAATTTCAATAGTTACTAACTTTCTAATTAATGAATTTTAATAATAAAGCCTATTACTAAGCATTTTATGGCTTGCTGCTTTGTTTATTTTAGATCAGAAATCTATGTGAAATTAGAATACATTGTCCATGCAGTCTACTGGCTTTACTACCTCTGACAGTTTCCTAAGTGATTCTCCTTTGAATATCTCAGACTTACTCTCAGAAAGTGTTGGAGAGCTTCCTAGTTTTTCTTCAGATTTTGGAACCCGTCCTGCATCCAGGAGGTCTCCTTTTCCGCAAGCTCTTGAACAAATCAGATCGCCCCAATATCCGGAATCAGGAGGCATAGCTGAACTTCCTAGGTATGATTATAGTTTGGAAAAGCAATCGACACCTAAAAAAGTCTCTCCCCATGCTTTCGAGTTAGATGAACTAAACTTGTCTGGCTACCTGGAGGAAGAAGGTATTGGAGAGCTCCCTAGTTTTGACTCTAGCTTTGGAGGACAGTCAACATCAAGTAAAATCTTTGCTGATGCTGAAGGCTTAAAAAAATTAAATTTATCCCAATATTTAGATGACATCGAAGAACTTCAACCTTTTGATAGGATCTCGCCTCATGTTCCAGCCTTTGATCAATTAAGCTATCCCCAATATCAGAGCGATGAAGGAATGGAAAAGCCTCCCAGTATCGATTCTAGTTTTGGAAGACGTCCAACGCCTACCAGGTTTTCACCTCGTGCAGAAACTTCAAATCAACTTGATGTACCCCAACTCAGGGGTGACGAACTCATTGATTTGATCAGTTCCCTTTCTGGTTCTGATTTAGAGCAAGAACGCTCGCTCGGTTTACTTTCTGGTTTTGGACCATTTCCAAAAAGATATACGGATGTACAAACAAGTACTATCAGCTATAATCCTGTTATTAAGTCTTTCAGTGATCTAGAAAATTGCTGCGATGCATATGATTATTTGCCTAGCAATTCGTTAGTAAGTATCTCATTTTTTGATGTCGTAATGTTTCCTGGAATAAATTTTGGTAAATTGTTTTAAGTAATGTAGGATGTTGTGATTTTTATATAATTTATATCATAATAATATGAGCCGATTAATTTAATAGAGTTATCAACAAACAGTGCCGTATCAATCCGGAAGTGATAGAACTGAACTCGGGAACACAAATTTTTAGCATTTTCTTTCATCCAACGTTTCATTTAAGCCAAAAGTATTTCAGAGAAATTCAATTAATCCATACGAAATGAGGGGAATGCAAAAATATTCTCGCACACCAAAGGTAGCTACTCTAGGATCGATCTTGTTAACAAATCATTTTTAGAAAAATTGAAATTTTATAAATATAATCTTTTTGATAATTGCAACTTCAATTATGTAAAATAAATATTATTTTTTGTAAATTATTATCATTTTCAAGTTTTACAAGAATATTCAATATATCCACATTTAAGTTTAATTTCGTTCTGTGATTTTCATCATAGGAGAAAAACTTTTCAATTTTAACTTTTAGTTCTCGGAAAACATGTTGATTCTATGTACACAGATTATAATAGTTGTGCAAATTCTCAAAATTCTGTGAAGGTAAAAGGGAAACAAGAAAATGAAATAAAAGCTTCAGTTTATAAATTAAGCAAACAATTTCGCGAAAGCTTTTCTACGGGATTCCTGATACACAATTATAAGTCATAGTTCAAAATAGCTGATAATTCCTCAAATTGTGATAAAATGTCAAGATAAATATCCAAAGAAGATCCTTAAATTAGGAAAAAATCCTTAACTTATAAGGGGGTGGCTTTATAATGGGTTTTGATGAGTTAATCCCGATGAGGTATCAAGCCACCCAACATCCCCGGATATTTAATGTAATGCTACAGTTTAGTACCATTAGATTAAATATATAAATGAGTTAAAAAGCTATTTTCAAACTTTTCAAAATCAAGCTTATTTTTTCAGGTAAGTTTTAATGCCTCCAACGTGAATATGTCAGGTTTTGATTTCTAAAGTTTGAATTTAAAACCAAAACATTTTGACTGCAACTGAATACTAGGAAGTCAGCTACAATTTTTTTTTTCCTCAAAAGGAAACTTCTTGAATTGGAATCTACATAAAGAATAATAGCATGATATGAAAGCAAACAGGCTGAACTCATTCATTACAGATAAGAATTTGCATGAAAATGTAGGTTTTTAAAATCTGTTCAATTCATAGTCGAAACTTCTCCATAAGGTTTTTAAAAAATTTATAATAACAATTTCTCTAGTTTAAATTCAAAAAATATTTTCTCTATGAATTTACAAATCAACAGTTTATTTTTAGTCTTTAGATATTTTTGATTCAATTTTAGTCTCTGAACATCCGTTTTGAAGAAATATAATAACGTTTAGCTCATAGAAAATTACCTATATCTTAAAATTGAAACACTTCAAAAATATTTTGTAGGTAATTTTTTTTATGAATTTTAATTTTTTACATTAAATAATATCTATTTCTTTGTACATTAAATGTAATAATAAAAAAAAAAAGAAAGAAAGAAAAAATTGCAGAATTTTCGATAGCTATTGTGTGAATATTAATTAACTCGTTTTGCTTTTATTTTCTCTTTGAAAGCGACCAATCAATCATCCTGTTTCATCACAAATCCACAAAATCAAGTGTCAGCATCAGTGAACAGAACTACATGATATTCGTGAGTGACAAGGAATTGACATTTACTAAATGTCATGATTGACAAAGAATTGACATCTTGATATTAGTTGACTTTAACTATAATTTAAATTATTTTTTCCGGAGCAAACAAATTGGTTTTTTAATTGTTCTTTGTTAGAAAATTGAACAGCAATTTGTCTGCATATGATACTATAGATAATTTCTTCTTATTATGCATCATATTATTTATCTTACTTTTAATAAAAAATAAATAAACAATTGTTAACTAATGTCAGTTCTTAAATATCTAGAGAGAAAGAATATTTATTAGAAATTAATCAAAACTATTTATTTCTCTAATAATTGAGAATATTATAAATGTAAAAATTAAATTACTCATCAATAAATATTTTCAGAAAGAGTTCTGTCTCCAAAACAGAGGTAAGTTAGAAGGCTATGATTCTATGAAGGAGCAACTAACGAGCTTCTTGATAAAATATCAGCCACAAATGGCTTCAACTAATGCTCCGGAACCTCACATCCTTTCTGAAGCAGTTCGTTTCATTTTAGAAGATCTTATGAAAACAAAAACAGCTGTAGGTATAATTTTTAATAGTTACTAAATAGTTAATAACTAATAGGTAATACTTTTTAATAGTATGGTAAGATTATAAATTTAACCTATTCAGCAGATTTTATTTATATAAGAAAAACAAAATTTTAAAACAATCATATCATACTGTTCTAAAATTAAAATAACCCAAGATATTTCCTTAAAAAAAAAAATGATTCTGTCCAAATTAAAGAATATAGTGTTTTACATTTATTTCATTTTCAACAGCAACACTTAACACTTTTTCAAAATTCGCTTATTACATGAAGTTCCATGCAATAATGCAATATTTCTTGAATTCTAAATTAGTATATATGCATGTACACATGGAATAGCTGAATACAATGACTTATAACAAGAAGCATTCCAAGAATGGAATGCTTCTTGTTCTGCAGAAGAGGTTCGGAATCCAGAGATAAATTATGCATCCGAAACGAGATATATATCGTATTACAAATCCATAATAAAAATCTTGTTACACATACTATTTTAAACAAAGCTATTTATATAATAAGAATATGAGAAGTATTATGTAACAATATAACGTTTGATAAAAATTTTAATATGACTGACGGTTAGCGAATTTGATAAGTCGATATGAATTTATAAGATTCTCGCATTAAATGATATTTTTCCTTTGTCATTCCTCAGCATCATGTCTAAAGACAGTACAGTCATTTACTTGGATTATGATTTTATGAAGATAACTAAAAAGAATTATTTCAATGAAAATGTCCATTTTTTTAAAAAAAAATTCTAAGAAACATATGTTTTATAAACAGTGATAAAAGGAGAATTTCGTTGAAACCAAAATTTTTATTAACATCCTACACAATACAAGTTCATTCAATAATCAAGCCTTGCGAAAATTGCATCAATTTCTTCAACTGCATAAATACTTTTATTATATTAGTTTGGGGAAAAAGAAATCCATTATTTTTACGTGAACTTTTTGTCACTTCTTTCAGATTCGCTTTGTAAAAAGGTTTAAAACAGTTTTCATGTAGATTTTTAAGTCTTGCGCGAAGCTACTACTGCTGACATGCTGTCAAGTTTGATCATTTTTGATATTTTAGAGACATTCTCGACGATGTTGTATCCATGCGAGGTGCATCTTTAGCATCCAAATACCCAAACGGAATCGACGAAACCAAAAGTGTGCGTAACTGGTTGTTACAGTCATATATAGGACGATAAACACCTTTCACAATTTTAGCCACCTGGTTAGGATTTTCGCCATTATAAAAGAAAAACTAAAATGTATCGAATTTTCTGTTTGTTGTCTTCTATTTTTAAAACCTTGTACTCATAACTGAATTAATCAAACAAAAAACAGCAAGAGAATATTTTAGTGTCAAATGTCACCTTTCCAATGAGCATAAATTTGAAATTGTTTGATAGATACCTCACGAGATAGCGATCACTACAGACGTCTACCGAAAAAATAATGGATAACTTTTTCCCCAACCTAATATTTAGGCCATCAAAATCTAGTCCATTGTAGTGTGTAACTGTTTCGTACAGCGGTCTAAAATACTTTTAAAATTAATATTTTTGTTCCAACACTCTTTTCTGTAGATACAGCAGGAAAGCTAAAAACTAAACGTAAGTATATGCCAAACAAATTATTTGGAATTAGTCTAGCTGAAAAAAATTTTTATAGTTAGTGTGAAGAAAGATACAAAGAATATTGAGCAACGTTCAGTCATCTTTGAAATTTATTTATTTATTTCTTATGATGGCAAACCTTATTTATAATTATATAATATGCAAAATAAAAATTACAGATATGTTTGATTGAATTAAAAATAAACAAAATATTTACCCCGTCTCAACAGCTAAAATGATTAGGAATCGCTACTTGTATCCTCAAAACTGTTGAGTATATAAATTCTGCATGTTACTTACGTATTTTCGAAAGGATCGCGTATTATAATTATAAAGCACTTTAAAAATTATTACATTACGGTATTTTTTATTTGAAGTTGGAAATATTTGGGAAAATATTTATTTATGCAAATTTTTTTCACGCCCTATGGTGTTTCATTTTGTCAAAATTTCAAGTCTTTTCAATGTAGAATAAAAAAATTAAACCTATTTTGAAGTAAATAATTGCAAAAAACATTAGTATTAAAAAAAAAGAGAAGAGGGAGAGAGAGAGAGAGAAAGAGTTCCCATGCTTAAATTTATATAAATTATTGCATATCGCATATTCATTGCGAAAAAAATTCATTTTGCTTCAATAATACCTTACTGAAACAAATTAAATTTTTAATATTTCTTTCGTTAATATTTTAATATTTTCACCATTATTAAAGAACACACAATTTTCATTAAAAAAATATTTATTTCCTACCTTTATGAAAAATTAAAAAATAAAAATATTACATATTAAGAATGTAATTCTTTAAAGAAAGTTTAACAGAAATAATTTTTTGTGAAGTTTCAAATACTTTTAAAATTTTCAAATATAGAGCTTAGGCATGGTCAAAGAACCATGGTATGGACTCTATAGTATAAGACCCTCTCACTTTCTCATTTTGACTAGGAATGAAATATTCGACTGATCACAATAATTATAATGTAATATAATAATAATGTTCTATAGAGAAGTAAAATAATAATGTTCTATAGAGAAGTAAATGTCTTTTGGTATGTTTGAATGTAATGTTTCGTGAAGTATACACATAGAAAAACAAGCTCAAAATGTAAAGTACAACTGCTAGGTTTTAAGACATTGCCAGAGATCAAATTAATACGTATTTTACACGAAACTAGTTATATTTTGTAGTTTGCAGAGAGAGGGAGAGAAAATTATCTTTTTCCCAAATATGTGCATTTATTCATGACCATCAAAGAGTCGTGATTCACGGTATATATTAAGTCACCGTTATTGCTTGCAAAAGCTCAAGGTAATTCCATAATTCCGATGAAATTTAACACTCCTTTCAGATGTCAACGAAATAGATTTTTCCCTGATGAAACCCCAAGAACTATGCAGTACCAGAGACAATCGATTAGTTATAATATGAGATAATGTGCGAACTGCGAAGAGGATTCGTGAAGGACCATTCAGTCCTTCATGACAAATGGGATTCTTCGACAGAAATTGAAATCACCTGCTCGAGAAATAAGTTCAATTCGGAGAATTTATTTTCCTTTCTTTACTTCTGATTTGAATCGGTAGATTGACCGGAAACATGAGGTCGAGAATTTTTTAAAAGTTTAAATTTTCAGAATACTTAAATAGTACTTTAAATATTCAGAGAATAATAGTTTAAAAAAAAATTAAATTTTCAAAAATATTTAAAAGTTTAAAAGATTGTTTGCTTGAAAAAAGTTTTGAATTCAAAGTGAAATTCAATGTTACGAGTTTTTTTTATTGGAAATAAGTACTTAAAATATTAGTAAGCATTTTATAAAAAGAAAACAATCATAGCCAAATGATCATTGCAATAAATTAGTTCATAAATTTTTTTTATCATTTTTTTTAAATATTTTATGGCTGGATTTACTATAGCCACGTGGTAGGACAACACTCTTCATAGCAAAAGATCTCTTGTTCGTACCCAACTACTGTTGAACCATATAAGGGGGATGTTATACTACTGCCCCCTATCGGTCAAGATAGATGCATGGGAAAGTTTCTGGTTTACTCTCTTACAAAGCGTGAACACGACCGACTACTAATGAAAAACTTCCGTGAAATCAACTTACACGTTGGAGATCAAAATGCTTTACAACAGTCTCAGACTTTAAGCTGCCCATTACGTGGTATAAAATATTTTATTATTGGTATCATTATGACCTAGTGGTGTAATAGCGTTCTTCAGAACGAAAGGTCCCAGATTCGATCTTAGTCACTTTCTAACAAAGGTAAAAAGATGTTGTGCTTCTACACCCAGTCTAGATGGGTGCTTGTGATTTCCTTGCCACATTTGAGCATAACCCATTATCTAGGAAAAATCCTCTCGGAAATTACTTTTCGTATTAGACATTAAAATAGTTTTTTGCTATTATGCTGTCCACAATACGGTGTTAAAATATTTTATTGTTTATTATTCAGCTAAACAATTAGTTTTTAAATGAATTCTGTATGAACTCACCATGGCGTAGGGGTGGGGCAGCACTCTTCGCAGGATAAGTACTGAATTCTATCCTAACCACTGTTGAGCATGGGAGATAGACTTCTGCATGCATATTTGTCGGGGTGGATGCTTGGGATTTTCTTAATTGCAAAACGAGAATATGACTCAATATCTATGAAACATTCTCCCAGAAGGTAATATACGCCGTAGTATTTTACAACGGCCTTCGACTGTTTCCTACGCGGAGTCAAAACCAGTGCTTTGTACATATACTGGAACATTAACCAACGATTGATTTTTATTAGAAATTTATTATTTTTTTATTTAGAAAGCTTATTATTTTTTAACTATATTAATTTCAGTCAAAAATTTCATAGTATGCCAATTAAATAAATTTGTATCTGGTAGATTCATAAAATATTGAAAGGAAATTTCAATGAAATTAATTTTAATTTCTTAAAAAGAAAATTTTTTAAATAAAAAGACAAAAAGAAAAGATTTTAACATATAAAAGAATGGGATAAAATTTTATCCATGTTTTTCAGATGAGTAATTTACAAACTGAAAAATCTGTACAAATGCAACAAATCGAAGCGTTAACAAATGAAATTCAAAATTTGCAATTAATGCCAAGAACAAGTCCAATACAAGACAAGGGACTCGTAAGGATGGATGAAGCTGTTAAACCGAGATTAAGTAGCGGTTTGCAGAAAGCATCACCAGTACAGAAAACACCAATGAAAATGCAAGTGCCACGAAAAATGCAAATGCCACTAAAAATGCAAACACCGCAGAAAATGCAAGCACTGCCAAAAATGCAAGCACAACCAAAAATGCAATTAACGCCAAAAGTGCAACCTCCACCAGTTTCAAGACAGCTTCCAGGTCCTTCAAAAGGCATGGTTAAACCACAACAAATTCCTTTTAATGCCAGAGGTACTCCAAGGGGACCATCTCTTGGCTATCCAGGTGGTCAAGGAAGCACTCAGAAAACAGTAACGTTCAGCAGTCCAAGCGGAAAACCTCCGATTGTAGTAGATGTTAATGTAACAGCCAGGCCTATCAACCAGACTGCTGCAGGGCCTCAAAGAGGGTTGAAACCACTAGGCTTGCCTCGTGGGAAAAGTGGTCTTGCTCCACCAGGTGGCAAATACACTCGAGGTCCTACAGCAACACGGATGCCACAAGGTTTACCAAAAAAATTGTAATTTCCTCTTGAAGTAAAAAAAAAAAAAAAAAGAACCTGAAGTTTAATCAGCCAAATTATTTTAATCTCATTTCTTAGCCATTTAATATCCCAAAAAGAAGAAAATATTTTCTTAAAGTTAAAAAGTGATTACAGAAATTTCATCAATAAAGTTTTAATCCTACTTCTTAGTCTTTTTTTACTACATTCTGGAATGATAGATGATTTAGATTTGCTTTTCCATTCTTAAAAATCTTCTTTAAAAGATACAATTTCCAAATATAGATCATTCAATGTTTGATATACAATTGCAAAAGTAAATTGTAAACTAATTCTAATTGACATTACAGAATCAATTTCCTATTATATGCTAATGGAAAACTGGAGATCAACGATATAACTAAGTCAATAACAAATCTTAAGCCTTTATATTTTTGAAAATTTCAGTAGAATTAATAAAAATGAAAAACTAAAAAAGAAAGATAGAATTATATTCTTAATGTTAAAATTTTTACATAACCATTCTTCAAAGCACATTATTTTAAAAATTAATGTTTAATTGATATTTTCACCCAAGTTGTGAGATTGTTATGATTAGAAAATAAAAAAATTATTTCAGAGAAAAACCATTCATCGTTTTTTTAAAAATAAAATAAGAAAATGGAATTTTGTTTGTGTTGTAAAATATTTTATTTATTAGTAAATGGTTCAAAAAACAATCAGCATTTAAATATCTTTAATGGAATACCTCTTTAATGTTCAAGTATATATTCAGGATTATTTTTTTCAAAGAAAAAAAGGAATTTTCATTCAAATTGTAAAAATTTTCAAAAATTATTTCTATATTAAGTACTTGTTTCAAGTATACTTAAATTTGAATTCCAAATGATAATATACTTTTTTTTTTAGGAAGTTATTTTTTACAGAGCAGATAATTGCAGATTTTTTTTAAGGCAGTTCTCATGAAATTTCCATCAATAAAGTTATACCACATTGATAAATTGGCAATAATATTTTGAAAAATATAATTTTAAATGCATTATAACTATCAAAAAATTCATTCGTCTCATGTTTTTTTGCAAACTATTAGCATGTTTATAGTAGATTAACTTTGTCTATTTACGTGTTTTAAAATTTTAAATTCATTACGGACAAATTTTTAAGTAGCCATTTCTATATTTATATTATAGGCATTTTCATTGTGTGGTATTGCTATTCGAATCAAGACCATATAATTTCATTCAATTGTAAGAAAATATATTTGGAAATGAAATTCAAGAGCTATGCACAGCAAACGAATCCTTATTTGAAATAGGAACCAAGCTCTCATTGATCTTTGAAAAAAATATTAAATTCGTCAGGTAATTGGTGACAAAATTAAAAACGCAACAAAAACATATATGAAATGAAAATATTAAAAATATGAAAATTGAGAAATGAAAAATTTCACCATATTATGGTGAAATTTTTTCATATGTTATTGAGAAATCTTGTGTAGTATAAATAAAACTATTTAATCCAGTTGGGAATACATTAAACCTATGCAATAAAGTAATAAATAATTACTATAATGTATCATATAAAACTAACATCAAAATCCTGCAAGCTCTTGTTCTGTTTTCTTATTAGGAATTTTTATTCTTTGTATTTAGTATACATTAATAATTTTCATAGTTATGTAAATCATTAAGCTATATTCAAATCGTATTTTAAATTTTAGTAATTAATACAAACAATTTTTTTTTTTTTTTACTAAAAATTTATTTTAAAAATATGAAATTTTTAAATTTGAATATTTTATGTATTCTATCTTCAGTTTTTTAAAATTTAAAATCAACATTTGGAAGTAATTGGTTAGGAAGAACGTTGAACTTTCTATCAGAAGGTAATTAGTTCCATATTAATCAAGCTTAAAATCAGTTGCGTTATCTAATAGCAACTGGTACGTATGGTAGCTGATACGTAAAGTCGTGGTCTCATGACGTCCTCAAAGTGAAATTATACTTCTGAGAGTCATTTTCTTGGCCCCTACTTCTAAATTATTTTCAGAAAAGGGCTAGCTTACTTTCAGGGTTACTATGACACACACGACTATGATATCCCCATAATCAAAATGCCACCAACTTGAGCCAAAAGATAATGGCGTCATTGCCAATAGTTCAGACCTTTAAAATAATCAAATATAAGAAAATTCTATGTAACTAGCTCAGCAATATTTTTGAAAACACATATTTTATTAATAATAAATTAATAAATAATTTATTTGACAGAATCTTGAAAACTGCTGTCTTACAATATTAATAGATTTGAGGAATTCAATGAAAAAAAATAGGGCAATGGTATCATTACACTATGTGTGTATGTGAGAAACGTTTTTACTAAATTAAATTTCTATGATTTGTAATGTTAGGCAGTAGCAAATCTAATTTAAATTAGTTTCATCAGTACAATGATATTACGTTTAAACAATTGGTAAAAGAAAACATGAATTTGAAATTATAAAAACTTAAGATAACAGATTGTTTTTTTTTTTTTAATTTAGTGATATTTCTCCTGCCATTGTACGACCCTAAAATCACAGAATCAAGACACTTCACAGAATGAATTACTTACAGCACATCCTGATGACAAAGCCATGGTTAAACTGGCTTATGAAAGACATATACAACCAAACTTGAAAAAATATATAACTGAATTCACTAAAAGTCCCCTAGCTTGTCAACAAGGAAAGGTTACTAGATATGTATATACCCCACAAGGCGAGTTTAAGGTGTTACCTCGACGTTTCATCCTCGTAAACTTTGATATTGTGAATCCATTAATCTCATCAAAAAGAATTACTGTTCTTAAAATAGAAAGTTCGAAAAACAGTAAAATAATGTATTAGATTATTAAATTTGATTTTTTTTTTTTACTTTATAAATAAAATACTATTAAAAAAATATTTAGAATGCCTTATAAGAAACACATGCAAAATAAGACTCCTACACACAAAAAACAGTTACTTTCATTTTATTTATAAGGAAATCAGGTAAAATAATTATTTATGTTTTATTTAAAAATACCTTTTCTCAAAGTATAAAAGCATTTCACTGTTTTTTCTCTCAAAAAAGTACTTTTATAGTTTTATAAGCCATCCAACTGCTTCTTTTGCAAATTGTCTTTACACTACATCGTTTTCTTCTTGTTTGATACGTGAAATTATTGCTCTCATTTATTGAAATAACAATAGTTTCATCATCTTATTTCTTCTGTACATATCACATGCGAATCTGCATTCAAAAAACCCTCGAAAGAAATTACAGACAGCAAAGGAATTCTTTATCGAAGTTGATGTATGAATGGCTCATTTTCCCACGAGTCATCAGGTAAATTACTTTGCTTTTCCCCAGTCACAATGGCTTCTTTTTATGAAGACTGCATGCTTAAATACTCACGATGTTGTCTTTCCTTCAACATCGTTTTATTCACTAATTAACAAATGCATTGCTTCTAGATGGTTAATCTCATAAAGCTGTTCCGATTCCAAGCCCAAATCACTCTTTGCAAACACATCCTATAATATTTGCTCTTGAAACTGTTGATCTTCCCCTGATCCATGGGTCGTAAGACATAGTTGGATTATATAAGAAAAGCTCCACTTGAGCCAACTCAATATCCGCGATTTCAGTGTAAGAAGTCAGTTATCCACAATTACTAGAGCTTTATGGTTCTCCGATAAAAGAAAAAAGCATCGATTTAAATCCGTCAAACAATTTTCATAAATGTTCCCAGTCATCCAAGCTTTAAAGTAAGCATGATAGGCCGATGATATTTTCGAAACATCTTTTATGGAATAGGCCTTTTATCTAGGCATTTTATGAAAGTTAGATGCAGTTTTTTTCATTCATGTTGGCTGTGAACAATACTGTAGTCTTTTGCCTAGGTATCTTTACAGTCATTACTTTTATAGTCTTCAAAGCTAAATATACTTTCGAATAAGATCTTAAAAATAAACCTGTCTCGACCACATTAAAATATTTTTTAGGTATAAAATTTGCGTGAAAAAGGATTCTTCTTTATTTTTGTCTCCTGGTAACATCATGCTCGCGGCTGAATGGTTGAGAATTTCTACATGATGGAATCAAAAATCCATTGTGCAGAGAGCGCCTGTACGTGTTATTACAATATTAAAAATATTAGAATTTTGTTTTTAAATGAACATAATGCTTGGCATATACTTTCAAACTATCTACAGCAGTGCTTCTTTTTAGATTAGTTTATAGTATGTGTAAGGGAAAAAGTACTAATCCAAAATCTTTTTTTTATATACAAATGACATTTTATTTATACAAACCCTTAATAAAAAAAAATGCCAGCCTTTGTTTGATTCCCCAAAAGTTTTTCTGGCAATTTTAAAAAAGTTTGATTTCACAGTATTTAGTGATTTTAATAGTAATTTCTTGAGTTTTTATACAAATAAATTCCAAATTAAGTTATGTTTTGAAGTCCCTAAAATATATGGAAATCCTTTAATTACAAATTTATTTAAAAATCATCCTCTGAAACACCATTATTAAAATTATATATGAAATATATCATTATTATAATATAATACATAATTCGTACATAAAAATTCTAAACTGAAAAAATGTCACTGGAAATAATTAAATGATAAAATAAATAGTATTTTTCCTTTTATTTATTTTTTATTTGCATGCACTTCATTAAATAAAATAATTTCATTGGTCATGATTTTACAGAATTATATAACAAGGCATTGAAATTGTGTTACAGAAATATAGCAAAATTCTGAAATAATATTTCAGTTAAAATTCTTACAGTAATTGTGTTTACACACATAAGAATTTTTGTATATCATTTTTTTAACTACTTGTTGCAATTTCAAAATTACACAAGCTGGTAATTATATTTATAGCAACAGGCAATATACGAAAACTGGAAGAATTTTTGCAATTTTAAAACTAATATACTAGGTTGTATTTTTTCGATTTTAAAACTAAGTGCTTTTATTGTTCAAAAATGTCTATAGTTAGAAGCTAATAATCTTAAGGTAAATATTTTACATGTTTCGTTTATTTAAGGAAGCTGTTTCTGAATTTTTCATTTCTGAGACACTGAAAAATATTTATTTAAAAAATAAATAAATAAATGAATATTTTTCGGCACAAACTGCGCAATTTTGCTACGAGGAAATCCTGTAAAAGAAACATAAGCGTTGGTACTACAGTCGCGCAGAAAATTACTAGTATTTTAATTTTACTTGAAATCATAAGCCAATCATTATCGTTAACCTTCCTTCACATTTCACATGTTATCCGTTATTATCAAATGCTTTGTGGAGGGCATAATTTTATAATCATTTTAGTTCCAAATTATCTTATTAAAATATTTCCTTAGATTATGGAGAGTTAAAATCTAATTTATTATATTTGTTCAATTATAGTTGTACGTTATTATAATACACTATTATAATAGGCTGATTCAAATCAATAATGAGTTGATTATCATCAAAATGTACTTGCTATAATAACACCAAATTGAAAAAAAAATTGCATAAAATTATTTGAATATTTAAACTTAAAATGAATTTCAATTTATATTAATTAGTTAATCTCGATTCTGTCTTAGAAAAACAAATTCATAATAACAGGTAGAGGGCGCTACTAACTGAGAAGAAAGAAAACTTGTCGCAGACATTTTTGAAAAAATACTGGCAACACTCATTTTCTGTCAAATAAACATTTCCATGTGAGCGTACTGCATTTGTAGATTGCTTTTGATGCGTGCTGAACCGATTATTTTTTAATCTCTTCAATTTTAAAGAAATGTCATACAACGCCAGCTCTCCAAATGCGAACAATTTTCCCTTGAAAAGAAAACGTAACAGTGCAGAATTAATGGAAATTGAAGACGACATTTCATTTCATGGATCATTTAAAATTATAAACTCAAAGAAGAGAAAATTTCTAGAGAGATGTAAATATTGGCCTGCTTGTAGAAACAGTAAATGCTTATATATTCATCCACGTTGTAAATTCGATTCCTTGTGTCTCAGAAAAGAATGCTTCTATACTCATTCCAGTAAGCGAAAAGTACCTGTTAAGATTCCAGTTCCTATAAAACCTGTTAAAGTGCAACATGCTAATCTTGTCTGCAAATATTTTCCGAAATGCACGGCTAAGTCATGCCGTTTCATACACCCCAAACCATGCCATTTTGGTGTCAAGTGTCGTAATCTTAAGTGCCCTTTCAGTCATTTTCAAGTTCCAAATAGTAGTCAATTTAAGTGGAAAGCAGAGTGATACGGTTCTCAAGATAACATTTATGTGACTTAACACAATTGTAGTGCAATACACTGTTTCATAATATATTTTCATTGTATTTGTTGGCATAAATAATGTATATACAATTTATTAGTGCATATTTTTGATTTACAATCATAAATTAAAGTTTGCTTTCATTTATTTGTTTCTCTTTTCATTTTATCTGTATTTTAAGTACAAATAATTTTTCTCTTAGTTATGAATATTAATTGATTGTGTGGATTCATGAAAAATATCCTCTAGTTGTTTTTAAAGAATTTTTGCTGTCTACTTTTTTAATGTTATTTTATGCAATGATATAAGTTAAAGTTAATAATATTGTAGAATCTTTGGTAAAAATTTTGTTAAATATAAAAACTTTTTTCTTTATTTATTGAAACTCCTATTGATTTAAAAATTTTAGTTCTGGTCAGTTCTATGTAAAAGTTACCATGAATAATGTAGAAAAAATTTGTGTTTAATAAAATATCTGTGTTTTATGAGAGTGTGTTATTTGTGGATAAAAAAAAAACATATAACTATCACATTTTTAATCATTTAAAATGTTTCATAAAAATTTATCGAGATTTTGTAACGTAAACAATGTTAAGAAGAAACCCTATAAAATTAATATAAAAATAAAATTTCAATCAAAATTTATGGCACTTATGTATGAGATTTAAGTAATAAAATCAATATTAGTAAGGTAATAAACTTAAGCTTAATTTGAAGTGAAACTTCAAAAGCATATTCGGTTATTTTCTGTCAGCCAGGCACAAATATTGACAATTCTAATCACATAAATTATTGGATCACAAAAGGTAGAAATATTTCGAGAAATTTGCATGGTAGCGAAAAAATTTTAATATGGAATGACGAGTTTATATACAACAGAGAGAGATAAAAATATATGTAAAGACAAATACAGGTTGGAAAAACCATTGAGAGTGATGGGTAACCATTGGATAAGAAGAGGGAGACATCGTTAGGGGGGAGGAGGATTTGTTTGTAAGCAATGATTTGTTTACAAACAAATGTTTATAAACATGGGGTTGCTCGTCTGCCGGGAAACCGCATAGATGGCGTCACTTCAGTTTTTATTTGTTTGTTTACTTTAGATTTAGGGGTAAGGCTTAGGACCGATCTAGGTCTGTGGAAATTCTCGAAGCTGTATGGGTCATAACTCTCGATTTTCTGAATTTCGGGGCTCGTATATTATACAGCTTACCGTAGAAGGAATCGTACTAAGAATTTTATGTATGTTGTAAGGGAAGGCATAACCAGGTTCCTTCTAATGAGAATGTTCCTGAATTAGTTTTCTGATTTGTTAATAAGCCTTCATATTTTATTTTGACGTGATTACAGCATTTTTAAGTTAGTCACACATCACTTCTCCAAACAGGAGAAGGATAGGTGATACATGGTCTTATAAATTAGTAGTTTGTTTTTCAGTGATAATCGAGAGTTAATGAGTCATAAGGTGGAAAAGCACGGTGCTAGCATCTATAACTTTATTTTTAATACCGATTATATGAGGCTGCCAGCTCAGGTGTTTATCGAGGGTCTCTCCTAAATATTTTACCGTATTCTGCCAAGAGATGTTAGTTCCTGGAATGATGACTTAGGAATGATTGAGTTTTCTTTTAATTAAAACTGCTGTGCTACCTCATGCTTTACCAGAGCATCGGTCGCTTCTATAGGTCTCATAATTATGTATGTGGATGTTCATTTGTTTTGCGAGGTGAGTTTCCTGTCATAACATTATATCGGGATTATTTTTTGTGATGAAGGTTGTGAACTCAGTTTGTTTTTTTGGCATTCGGTTTGAGTTCCAAAACATGATTTTAATATTTGCTATGTTTTTAGCTGTCATTAAGATTTTTGTCATCTACACCAAGGGCTTTGAATAATATAAGCATTTTATCTGAGGGATGCTGGTGGGCTTTCCATTAGAAGGACTGTTTTTAGAAGTGAAGGAAAAGCTTGAAAGATAATGGTGATTTCCTTGAGTAGCTTGATAGTTGCGTGAATATCCCCAGCGTTGCTTAGGTCAGTGATTGGGGGTGTTCTGAAAAGCTGAGGGTACTGCGTTTTGCGTTGCAATTTTAGAGTAGGGGATTTCTGATTTTGCAAACTTTGTTTTCGTATTATTATTTATCAAGGTATTTTAAGCTTACTTTCAGGATTAGCAGGGCATATTCCATAGGATGCGGTGTGAGTTTGGCCGCAAATGCAGCATTTGGGGGTCTCTATCTTCTTTTGAGGGCGTTCTCTTGATATGTGTTGCTCTCTACATTCCACACATTTAGGCTTCAAGAAGCAGACAGCTGAGTTATGGTTGAAGCCTTGGCAATTAGAGCATTGAATCGGTTTTTTGTTGACATATTTTTCTGTAGTTATAATGAGATTCAAAAGTTCAGTAGTTTCAAAGATTTTAAGGGAGTGTTCATAATTATTGAGGGTTACTAGGAAACAGAAGATCGGCTCTTATTTGCGTTGCTTTCTCATCACAGCGACGCTGGCTACTTCGAAGCCTTTGACTACCAGCTCTTCTTGGATAAGTTCAGGAGGGTGGAGGAAGGAACACCTTTTAGCACTGCCTTTATTGGCTTTTCTATATTTTGCCTTATAATTAAGCATTCGATTTCATTGTTTATGAGGTATTTTGTGATGGTTCTATGCGTTTCAGGTGATGAGGAGAATACTTTGAGGTATTCACCGCTAAGTTTGTCCATGAGGTTCTTGTCAACTTTGTTTTAAAGTTTATTAATTATTTTATTAAAGTTAGATTCAAACTTGACAAGACTAGTATGAGATGGGGAGGGATTGTTATTATTTATTGAGAGGTTATTTACGTTATTTTTATCTAAGTTTTTTTTTATGGCTATATTTCGTTTTAGGGAGCATAGCGGTTGTTGATCGGTGGAGACAGGCTGGGCTTAATGCCTAATGTCGGCTGTCTTTTTCAGTTTTATGAATCCTTCTTCATCAATGTTCGAATGCAAGCCTTTTTTTACTTGGGATGCTAGGTAGTCGGTTGATACCAGTGTTAGTACTGGGAAAGTTATTATCAATATTTACCTCATAATGAGGGGGGGGGGGTTACCATATCACAATCATTATTATTATTCATAGTACTTGAAAAAATATAATTTACTCATTTTTTATCAGAAGTATTTACAATGCACATATCCTTATTAGACACATTTGTATTATTATTATTTACAATAAACATTTCATTGGTTAAAACATTGTTACTATTTATGTTTACTTTAGACACATTATTATTTATCATAATACAATCATTAATACACATATTATTAGCTAATGAGACATTTTTAGGATCACAAACAATATTTATAGCATTTTTAACCAAGTCATTATCATCAGACTCAGAGGAATAATTAATTGGTTTTCATTAACATGCTTAGATAAGCTATTTACTTTTTTTTAACACTAGAGACATTTTTAACATTTTGTTTATTTTTAACTGATTTTTCGTTTAAGATTTTGTTTTCAGACATAGCATTTAAACACTTTATAAATCCGTGGGAGCCGCTATCCATGGAGTTTGAAGAAGTACAAATTTGAACGCACTGATATTGTGTTGGAACACACCCGAAACACTATCACACATTACGCTGTTTGAAGGAAACATGATAACATCAACATTGGTATACAAATTCGTCTGTGTTGGAGATGTTCAGTCCATCACCTCAGTCTGCATGGAATCAACCGCAGGAAATCCAGGGAGGGAAAGGGGACCTATAGGTGGTCCCTCGGATGCGCAACTTTCCGCGGCCATCGACAAAGGAAGGCAGGTGAAGAATCAAGACACTGGCACTATATTTTGCGTAACAACACTTATCACTAGCAAAGATAAAACACATCTTACTGGTTTAAGAGCAGGAACGAGAATCGATGAAAATCAGAAATGACCTTCAATGATATTATGGTCCTAAGTGAATATCCCCTTTTTAGTTGTTAGAGATTTAGCAATTTTTTACGTGCACCCGACAAACGGAAAAGTACTGTCTGTATAATGTGAGAAATGTGTCAGGGGAGTAAATAATTGATTCTACTGTATAACATTAATTTATAAACTAAAGTAAAATTTTAAAAAATTAAAAATTAAATTTTTTTGTAAGTTTTTGAATTTAATTTTTTAAAAGTTAAATTAAAAATTTTTTGTAAGTTATTAAATTTAAAAAGTCATATCCCATGAAATTCAAAGTAAAATTAAAGTACTCCTTGAATTGAAACTTTTTATGTGTCCTATAAGCTAATTTCCTGGATTTTTGATAAACTATTATTGAAAATTAAAGTCATATTTTTAAATACCAACAGAAAATCGAAAGCCAATAAATTTTGATACTTTAAAATAATAAAATGAATTTTAAAATTACTTAAACTAAATATATCAGAATGATGCAATTTCAATGTCACGAAACTGAAAGGATTCTAGATTCGAATGAAAAAAGTGTGGAAATGGGTATTGATTTTATTGCATTCGATCACTGTTGTATCTTGATGTGACGAAGAAAAAGCCAGCTGCGATCTACATCACTTTGGCTCAAAATTACGATGCGGTTGGCTTTCATACCGTCATTTAATTCAGAAACGATTGATAAAGCAAAACAAAAGTTGCTCATGATTACCTACCTTCTCCAAAACTTTGATTTAATCACTTTTGTTTGATGTTATTTATCGCTTTAAATTTAAAGATTGTTTTAATAAATACAAATTGAGTAGAATTTTGAGAACATTTTATGTATTTTTTCAGCAGAAAAATAATTAAATTTTATAAGTTTTCTAAATAAGTTAACGTTTAAAATTTATAAAATGACTTCATTTATTCCTACAGGTATTCATTATTTAAATAATATTTAAGTCGAGATTAAAATGAATTGTTTAAACTTTGTTGATTGATTTCACTTTATAAAATATCATTGTTGGATTATCAAAATATTTTGAAATTAAATTATAACTCATTCTCTAATTTTCCATGAAAAAATTTTTTATTTTAAATCAAGAAGAACGTTTGAGTATGAGTTTCTTGATTCTTAAAATTTAGTTTGGTGATAATGGATGTTTATAATGTTAAAATTTAGTTTGCGATAAAGTAACTAACAAATAAAGGAATAATAAATCAATCAGTTGTATAAACACTAGAACAGGTTAATGAAATGAAATTGTCTCTAACAAATGAAAATTTTATTGATCTAACCAGTGTAATTTAAATTTCACCTATAAACATTTCTTATAAATTATTGAATTGTAATTACTAATAAGTTTAGATTTTGTATCTGAAGAAAAACATTTTGGTCACATATCGGTAAAACTATACTTTAGGGTGCCCCCTTGGCAAACAAGGCGATTTTTGTTTCGCTATCGTTTTATTGGTGATTTTTGTTGACACAGAACAGTCAATTGCTCTGTTGCAATCAGAATATGATTGGGTTTTGCCCAGCTTCGCGATCAATCGCGATTACAACTTAGCAAGAATCAAAAGGGCACCCTAAAGTATAGTCTAACCGAAATATCGATTGTATTGTAAAGAAAAAAAATAACTATAAATTTAAAATTGACAAATTAAATTATTTATGTCCAAATTTATTTGACAAGTAAAGGAGAAAAAATCACTAAGTTTTTTAATCTTAAGACACACACTTTTTCATTTTGAAAATATAGGTGGATTCAGAAATCAAAAGGAATCTCTTTTAATAAACTTCATGGACAATTTTTTTTGTACTTAATGTTTAATGAAATATATTCACTGTATAAAACTCTGATATAAACATTTATTAATTTGTGTAAAATAGAACATTTTACAATATTTAATAAATTGCTTACAGAATATATGAATAATCTTTTTGATTAGTAAGTATATAATTCAAAAGATTTCTCA
>JAPDSC010164597.1:378-11678 GCA_026290005.1 Latrodectus geometricus
GGTTCAGTTGGAAAAGTGGAGCAGCGCACCCCATATTGCCAGCCTGGGTGGCACACGACAACAACAACAAAAGAATGTATAAAAAATCATGAAAAAATTCCATTTTTAATCCCCCTTATGTTTTAAAAACACTCTCTCCCGACTGAACATGACTACTTATATGCTCATCTTTACAAAATCCAGATAGTGGATAACACTGCTTGCCATTTCCGCTGCAGTGGGGTCAGTGGTGTTGTCGAGACGGAATGCTCCGGAATGTCGTTCCGGTACTTACTTTTTGGACAGGAATGCGTTCCGGAACTAAAGATGATTTCTGATAACGAGAATTGGCTGACGTATTGAAAAAAAAATTTAAAAGATTTGCTGATTTTTTTTTCTGATTTTTGACGAATTTTTATCTGCATTATTATAAACTAGGGTTTGAACCGAACCAATCTTATTTGGAATATTTTATAAAAAACATTAATGTTTTAATGCATTGTAAAAAATATTTATGCAATATTGTTTGAGTATCTACTATGCGTATTTTATAATTTGTTAACTAATTTTTATTAAACGTTCCTATTATTGTAATAAACATATATATATATATATATATATATATATATATATATATATATACATATATACATACATACATATACATACATATACATACATACATAGACACAAAATGGGTTTCCTAATGATTTTCGTTTCCTTTCCTTTTTATGCTATATACAGGGCCGAGCCAGGCGACAGGCGAAAATTGGAGGAAATCTCAGCCCCCTCCCCCCAGTCGTCAAATTTGGGACATGAGACCTAAAAAAAAAACCGTCACCCCCAAGATTATCATGGAAACTCGCCCCCCCCCCTTCATTAAATTTGAGACATGAGATCGCACAGAGATGCCGCCTACCCAGGATCGACCCTGTCTAAATAATTTACGCGTTCCGGTAAAAAAAATTAGCATAATACCACTGAGTGGGGTGTATATGAAAGCTACTCATTTCCCCGTATGTTTTGCTCTCAAAAAAGAACCGACTCTGTTCTAGATGCTGGAAAGTCAGTTTCTTTGAACAGTTTATCAACTTAATTTAATGTGTTTTGATCTTCTAATGCTTACTCAATATCCTTATTTGATTTTTATTTTTATACATATTTTAAATCCTATACATCTGTTTTATTTACTTTTTCACCTCTGTATTCTGAAATAATTAAGTCTGTAAATCATAATTGCATTAATAATAAAAAAAATATTAAAGTTAATTTTTTTACATAAAAACATTATTTCCTTTATTTTTATTTTTGTTCTTAAAAAAACTGTTGTTGTTACTTAGCCGGAATTGGCTTCGCCAAGTGTCATATCAGGGACTGGGTGAATGAAGTCAGAAAGCTCGTTTTTTTTAATAGAGCACTCTCATAAGAAGGTGGAAGAACGAGTTTGGATCATAGATGGAAGCCATATCTGGGTCTTCCCATTTAAAGATTGGGGCCAGAGAAGACACATAGTCAGGCTCTAATTCCTAGAGGTATTAATTTGGAATAAAAACAGGGAGGACATTGTGATCTGACATAATTTACGTGTCCCAGTCGCCATTAGAGAACATGGCAGAACTTCGGCTAAACCAGGATTCAAATTCACTACCTTTTGGTGACGAGAATGAAGCCCTAGTCAACCAGGCCACCGTGACTAGGTAACACAAAAAAAAAAAAAAAAACAAAAAAACTATGCTCCTTTAATGTTAGAGTAAATAACTTTTTATGATTGATATATGCATGTATTTTCAAGTTTTATATTGTGAATATTTTTCTTTCCAAGATACAAGTTATCAAAAATTTTGTTTAATTGCTCTAATGACTGATAAAATCTTGCTTTAAGTATTGAAAAATGAAATGATTTGTTTGTTTACTTTTGGAACCAAAATGATTGTCTCGGCTGTTGATCTCAAGGAATTCAATAGCTTCCCATTAAGTTCAGCAAATTGAACCATCATTTGCTTCCGGCATTGGATGGAAAAGTTGTCACATTCTCTCTCACTGAGCTCCATGTGTTGATGATGTTTTCATCTGTGGCGTCCTTCCCCTGGTTTGATGCTATTGTTGAGAGAAAGGTGCTAGCAGACAAGCCTGACCTCGTCACATAACCATGGCTCAAAATTGCGAGGCGCTTCGTGATGCGCGAATACTTCAAACTCGTTAATTTTAAAATATAATGCACGGCCCACCTTGCACCGTTATGTAAGTACGTCTTCACTGTTCTCGGCTTGTGTCTAAAACTTACAAGGATGTAATTTCAAATTTAATTTTATCCAATTTAAATAAACAAAAGAAACTGAGAATTATATGATTAAAAAGCAGCAGAAAAACGTTTAAAATTAAAAAAAAGTAAAAGTGAAAATGAGAATAAATTAATTTCCCAAGTTGGATAAAATTGTATTTCACTTGTAGAAGAAATTGCAAACATTCTTTAAGGAATCATCAGAATTGTTGTCCATTATTCATTATACTTTTGTACAATTTGTAGAATACCTTAATACTTTGAAAAAAAGTGCTCTTTACTTACAGCATTTACATTATGAACCGTTTGCCGAAATTGTAAATTATATATTATTGATCACAATCCTTTAAAATGTAAATAAAACATTTATTGTATGTTTTACCTTAAAATATTAATGGAAAATAACAAAGCATATCAACAAAGATGGTTCGAGAAGATTTCAGAAGGGGATTAAAATAATCTTATAATACGCAGTGAAATATATGTTTTGTTTGTGAAAGAAGAAATTGCCTCAACTAGTCAAAGTTTCTTGAATAATAACATTAAAAAAACAATAAAAGTTTGAATTTCTCTTAAGACAAGTTATTTAAACAAACACATTATATGTGTCTTAAGCTACTTTTTCATCATTATTAATATAGCGTAAAATCTTCAGAGCGTTTTCAAGAAGTGTTGTAGATGATTATTAAGTGACGAATATGGTCCATATAGGAATTTAATATTATTATTGGTCGTTTGTATCCCTTTAAATTGTATTTTGTGTGTGAAGAAATTAGCTCACGGTATAAAATAATATAAAAAAATTAATTTCATTTTTCCGTAGCAGTTATGCTTAAGACATGGAAATTCAAACTTTAAATATTGCTTAAGACATAACTCACATGAAAATTCAATAAATAGTAATGATTTCATTGCATCTAAAATTAAACTTAATAGGAAATGCAAAATTGAAACAAATTTAAATTGCATTTTACTTAAAATACGTTTTATAAGAGAGTCTTGTTAGTTAAGGAAAATATTTAATTATATATTTCATTCTGCTACTTAATTACTGTATTCAATTATGAATGTAGAAAAGGTCATTGCACCGAATGAAATGAATTCGCAAAAAAGATAATTAACTGTATGTGCGGAGAAATAAAAAAAATTGTCAAAATGACAACTTATCTGCATACATGAATTTGAAGAACAAATATAGATGTACGATACCGTCTTCTGTATTCTTATCTCTCATTTATAATTATCTTATATCTTGAATATAGGCACATTAAAAAGCCGACACATATTTCATTAAAAGGTACTTACATTTGAATATTTAAAATACATATACTTTAAATAATCAAAGGTGTCTTTAATATATATGTATGTATATACACATCAAAATTTTCAAAAAATAAGTAAAGTATTTTTAAACCACCATAATATTTTTAAAAAGAAATGTAGATTAAGTCATTCAGTCTAAATTAAAACTCTAAAATTTATTTCACTCAAAATCACTAAAATTTAGTTCTTATAAAAAAAAAATCTAGTTTTACACTAATAAGAGTGTAGGGCGATTAGTTTTGAAATTAATATAGCTAAAAATTCTTATTACTCACAACCTTTAAAATATTGTTATAAAATCCATTGCGAGGTATATCATTACCTAATATTCAATATACGACTTTTCTTAACTTTATAGTTTAAAGAATATTTTTTTAAATTAAATTACAGGGTATCAGATATGGTGAATAACCAAAAGCACAAAATCCTATTTATTAAGCTTTTTTAGTTTTAAATAATATATAATTAATTTATCAATGCATATAATATTCTTTCTGATATATATTATGCTAACAATTTATATTTTGTTTTTTACCATTGCAAAAAACTGTCTCCTAAAAGTAATTTCTCAGAAAATTTTTCTTCAAGACCTTAATATATATTAAGATTAAAACATTACTAAATGCTTTTGTGAAGGAACACCAAAAACCTGTAACACTTATTTTGTAAACTGTATTCCTGATACAATCATACTTTTGGTTTGTTTCATGCTTAATATTTATCCCATTAATTAAATTAATAGGGTAATGTGAACAATTTTAATCTATAGTTTTAAATTTTTTTGAATGGAAACTCAATTTCATTTTTGTATAAACACTAACTCTGATCTACAATGTATAAATACATGAAAAATGTCACTTCAATTTTATTTTGCAAATAAAGAAGTAAAAACAAATGTAAAAATGCATTTGTGAATCATTAACTTTACATTATATTTGGAGATGATTCATGGAAATTTTAAATATGTTTATTAATTATAATTTGTATTGAAAAGTTTATATTTTAAATAAGTGTCTTTATAAGAATGCAGGACATGTTTCATGAATATATTATTAAATTTTTACTTCTGCTTATATATATATATATATATATATATATATATATATATATATAGTATAATAAAGAGACATACTAAAATTTTAAATTCTTGGAAAACAATTTTCTCAGAATATTTCCTGCAAACCACTATTTAATATTCCAATCCATCTTACTCTCTTCTTTTCAAAATTTCTCTTAATGGCTGAATACATGAATCTAAAAGTGATTCAATCTGATTGATAACTCAAGATGATTTCTTTGCTCAATATATCTAGTTCAGCTTTAAAATAAAGCAACACTTTTCTAAGATCTGCTTTGTTTAAGTAATGAAACATCACTTGTTTCAAAGTTATTTATGAAAGAATCATGCAATCAATCATATGAATAATTTTGTGTATTTTAAATAATGACTTATTTTATATCTTATTACTTTCTTTGATATTTTGTAAAATGGTTGCTTACTTGACTACTTGTTAAAGAAGATAATCTTAGAAATAATATTTTAAATAAATTTACAAAACCACATAATTTTCACTATCATGATATTGTGAGTATATTCCATGGTATTTAATATATTTGATACAATAAACTATAATGTAAAGAAATCTTAAATTCCAAAATAAATTTCATTTTTGATATATTTGAATACGCACAAATCCCTGGTAGCTAAATTAAGCTGAAATAAAAATTTTGCTATATTAAATTTGATAGTTAAACTGACATCAAAAGGTCACTTTATTTTTCTTCTTTTAATATACTAAATATGGATTACAAGTCTATAGGAAAATTTATTGTATAACACGGACACACGTTTCATATTTCCATAAAACTTTTCATTTATTTTTCTGTCAATTTCATAGTTATAATATATATATATATATATATATATATATATATATATATATATATATATATATATATATATTAGTTTGGGGAAAAAGAAATCCATTATTTTTAGGTGAAGTTTATGTAACTTCTTTTGGATTCATTTTGAAAAAAGGTTTAAATCAGTTTTCATGTAGATTTTAAGGTCTTGCGCGCTACGACTGCTGACATGCAGTTAAATTTCGATCATTTTTGATATTTTATAGACATTTTAGACGATGCTGTATCCACATGCGAGGTGCATCTCTAACATCAAAAATACCCGAACGGAATCAATGAACAAAAATTGTACGTAACTGGTTGTTACAGTCTTATATAGGACGATTAACACCTTTCACAATTTTAGCCACCCGGCTATCTTTTTCACAGTTACGAGAGAAAAACGAAAATGTATCCAATTTTCTGTTTGTTGTCTTCCATTTTTAAAACCTTGTACTCGTAACAGAGTTAATCAAACAAAAAATTTATATATTTAAGTGTCAAATGTCACCTTTCCAACGAGCATAAATCTGAAATTGTTTGATAGATACCTCACGAGATTTCGATCACTACAGACGAAAAAAATAATGGATTACTTTTTCCCCAAACTAATATATATATATATATATATATATATACATATATATATATTATATATATATATATATATATATATATATATATATAACTATTGTACATGTTCCAATGTTAGTACATTTTTTAAAATATTTAGGTTGTTTTTTTAATTTTTTAAGCTTAAATTTCAGACCTATTTGGTAAAGAATAACTTGAAATCAATCACTATTGATAGAATCCAAGTTATTATATTATTGATTGAATGAAAATATCTAATAGCAATGAAATAATTATTAGTATCTTTAACATTATACGCTTTTAACAACTATTAATTAACAATTAGTAATAAATTGTTATCTACTCGGTATTAAAGATATATTAGTTTGTTGAAAAAGTAATCCATTATTTTTTCGGTAGACGTCTGTAGTTATTGCTATCTTGTGAGGTATATATCAAACAATTTCAGATTTATGCTCGTTGGAAAGGTGACAATTGACACCAAAATATCCTCTTGCGGTTTTTTGTTTGATTCATTCAGTTACGAGTACAAGGTTTCAAAAATGGAAGACAACAAACAGAAAATTCGATACATTTTCGTTTTTCTCTTGTAACGGCGAAAAAGATAGCCGGGTGGCTAAAATTGTGAAAGGTGTTTATCGTCCTATATAAGACTGTAACAACCAGTTACGTACAATTTTTGTTTCGTCTATTCCAATTGGGTATTTGGATACTTAAGATGCACCTTACATGGATACAACATCATCGAAATTATCTATAAAATATCAAAAATTATCAAACTTGACAGCATGTCAGCAGTCGTAGCTTCGCACATGACCTAAAAATCTACTTGAAAACTGTTTTAAAACTTTTTACAAAGCGAATCTGAAAGAAGTTACAAAAAGTTCACGTAAAAATAATGGATTTCTTTTCCCCCAAACTAATATAATGTTAAATACTAATAATTACATTTTTGTGAAAGTATTAAATTATTTATATTCGTGTTTTATATATACTCCAATTCCTTGACATTGATATGTAGAAAACAAATTTGAAAATCAAAAGTCCTTAAATATTTAATATTTAGAAGACGATATTTCGTATAAGTATCAAGATTTTTGTGTTATATTTTATTTTTAGTTGTTAATACCATGTAATTATTTACAGTATATTTTTTTTCATACCTGTTCTGTGACAAGGAAGGTTCATTTTTACCCTATTAATTACCATTTATATAGAGCAATAAATAGCATTTCAATTTTCTTTTCATTAAATTTAAGTTTAAATATTTAATAAGAACAAAATGTAATTTTAATCATTTATTTGTCTTCTAATTTCAATTTCCTATTTTCAATCTACTATTTTGTAAGAAATTCCTGCAGATAGTTAAATTGAGTAAGTACTTGTGTAATGACCTGGGATTGCTTACTTATAAATTTAACAATACTCATTTAAGTTCCTTTCTTATAATAAATCTTAGAATTTTTGTTTTTAAGATGAAATAAATCCGTGCAGTTTTATTCACTGTGTAAAATTTTATTTAAATCTTACTTGATTATTTAACGCAATATCACTTATATTCGTCACGTTACGTAGTCGATGCACTTATATTACAATAGTATCACTCTAGTGCAATAAATAACATTTTTGTGCTTCAGTTTGTATTTCCAATAAAGTTGCTCTTTTTCCCCCATAAATAATCCTTACATATCTATCCAAATATATATTATTGAAATAAACATATAAATTTTGAATTTACAAATGTCATTATGGTTTAACCTAATTCCAACATAGTACTCAATTGTTATTTAAAATGACGTTGAACAAAGTTCTCAATGTGAAATATATATAACTGTAGCCTTCTGAGCTTTATTTTCATCTATGGTAATAATTTATGTGAAACGAATATAAAATAAGTGTTAAAGAAGCAATGAAATGGGATTATTACTTCCTTTTTTTTTTCTTTTCAAAAAAAATGTCTAAGTATTAGTATCATATATAGGCAAACAGAAACTTTACTCAAAATTAGAATTACTCTCAAATTATTTCTCTAGTGTTAAAATTAATAAATAATTAAAATTTGTGAGAATCTTTATGCAATATTTAAAAATAAAATTTAAAAAGTCGTAAAGAAATTGTAGTTTTAGTAGATATTGAGGAATGAATAAATCAATAAAAATTAATCTTCAGGGCCAAAAGCAGATATGTTGAGAAATGTTAATGATAAACTGTAAATGAACAATAATTAATTTATAGAATTTGCTGTATGACATCTACATGTAAATCTATGAGAAAAACAAAGTAAGAATTTTTTGAGATTTTACTAATTAAATACTTAAATGCAGTATTTAAATACATGAATACAATTTGTAATTTTTTTTTAAAAATGCATTAAAATACTTATAATTTATGAATTATGGATGAAAAATAGATTTCCTGTATTTTGCTTAACCCTTCTTTGCATGATTTTTTTCTTTATTGGTGAAATAAATCAAGTTGATATAATTCATGTTCAAAATTAAAGGAAAAATGGTTAAAAAAATCTTAGTATATATTTATAGTATAAATTTAGCAAAAAACAATATGCTCAAAATTTCCATCATCATCCAAAGTTAGATCATTAGCTTAGTACTAAATAGAAATAAAAGAGGAAAATAACAGAAACACGTGTTACAAACCTTTCTTCCACTCATTTTCATTTTTTTAGCAATAGAAACTCTAATATAATAAAACAAAATTATAAACGAAATCATACGTTTATTGCAACTACAACAAACAGCGGAATGAGACTACTTTAAGCACTTGTTTATTTTTGACAGCTATGTTTCTTTTTATGCAATGGACATTAAAAAGGTATCCAAACACGATCAACTTAAAATGAACTTGTTTTTTTATATAATTTTTGGGCATTATAGGTTATGATGGAAATTTCCACAGTTATGCAAAGAAGGGTTAAGAAATAAAATTTCTTATGTATCTAGATTTTAACCTCATATTGCATAGCATAGCTCTACAAAAACAATTTAAAATGTTTTAAGTTAAAAGTAAAATATAGAAAATGTCATAATTTAAAAAAAAAACAAAAAAATAAAAGAAACATTAAAGAAAATCAAGTTTAAAAACATTGTTGCATTAATTTATTAATTTTTTTTAGATTTAAATTTGTGTATATATATATATTTAAAATATGAATTACTTTGCAGAAACGTATTAAGTCAGTATATGTTTAAACTTTTATTTCCATAATCAATTTGTAAGAAGCATTGAAGTGTATAGGTATTTAATTTACTATTTTCTTTACGCAATTCTTTTTTTTAAATATATTTAATTATTTTCACTGCGTCATCGATATACGTGAAATATATCTTTCCATATCTCCTAAGCAATTCATGGAATATGAAATGTATTAACATATCAATACTTAAGCACCTACAGTAATCGTAGTAGCAAAAATAAAAAAATATATATTTCATGAAAGTGCAAATTTAAGGAGATCTCCTTATGGCCGCTTCTCCTTAGCTTCAGAGTAAGATCTCTTTGTTTTTGTCACATTTCCCTAAAAGATTTCAATAATAGGATTCGCTCTTTTAAAGTTGAGCCTCAGATTTTCTGGATTTTCAGTCTCGAATTTATTCATGTGGAAATTCAGTTTTGTTCCTATTTTGGTTTCTTATTTCGCCTTTTTTATTCAAGTTAGAGGAAATAACGAAACATATGAATGTAAATTATATAAATCTCTGTCAATTTATTTTCTATTTTATAAAAGGAATACACAATTTTAAAGATTTATTTTTGTAATATAAATAATTTGAATAGCCGCTAAAAGCTTTTAAGCCGAATTATTGAAATTACGAGTGGAAAAAAAATTTGCTGGACTTAACTTTGGCTTGGAAAACTTCAAGTTTAATTTCTTTGAAGAAAGATACATTTTCTCTTTATTCTCTTCATACGATATGGTTCTCATATAAAATAAATGTAAAATTAAGAATATCATTAGCTTCCATTATCAGAATATCATGACATTATATTTTCCAGATCAATTGATAAAAATTTGGTTATTTTTAAATGGTCTTTTAGTATTTATTTGATACCAAAAAATGAATGTGGCATTTTAAATTAAATTTCGAAAAAAATATAAATTATGTCAAATATATCAATATTGCTGGAAGAATTTAAAAAAAAATAAGATATATCATAAGATTAGACACAACTTGATTAAATATCTGATAATTTTTTAGGAAATATATGGCTGGTAAATATATTTTTTCAGATCATATACATTTGTAAAAATCAATAATTTATATTTGCTTAAATGATGATTTTAATAGATTAGGTTAATTGTTAACTTATTTTAAATAATTTTATTTTCCATGTATGACATAATTACTAATTATTCTTGACAACGTCATGAACACTTCATTCTGCTGCAGAACAGTTTTTCATATTTATTTTAAATTTTGAGTTGTTGTTGCACTTCCATGCGACCTTGTAACTAGCACAAGTTTTGCGTTAAAAAATTCAAGTGAAACATCCTATTTTTTAAATTATTTTATTATTTTTTTTCAAATGAAACAATTATTTTCAATTGAAACTATAGTTATAATTTTCGAAAACATATGTTGTTACTTATCTCCCATGGTCTGACAGTGTCAAACACGGTCTATAAATCCATTGACGAGTAAAAAGCCAGAAACGAGGAGAGGATAAGTGTAAATTTCCTCCCAAAAAATGCCCAAACATCTTAAAATAGGATTAGCCGAAGCCTCTTGTTGGTGGCATTTTGGTCAAAGAGGTTATAATTTTACACCCTAGAAATAAGTAAGAAATTTTAAATGGCCAGTGAGAGACAAGAATTAGTTTTTCTGTTCAAAAACAAATAAATTCACATTTTTCAAATTAAGAGTTTATATTTTTAATATTTGATTTAACACTAATAAAAGTATTTTTAAACAATAGTTATCTGATATTTGCATTTTTCAGATAATTATTGTTAAAAAAGCTATTTGTATGTACATTTATAAATTGTTTTATTTTCCAATTATGGTTTTCATCAGTTTTTATCATATTTGTTTCGATTGTGTAAATTTTTATATTCATTCGAAAGTGTCTCAAGTGGAGAAATTATTTAATTTTAGGAAGGAAGGTATATATGGTTTCCACTTGATTTTATAACTTAACTGTAATGATGTTATGTAAGTAAAACTTACATTATATATATATATATATATATATATATATATAT
>JAPDSC010164607.1:0-30270 GCA_026290005.1 Latrodectus geometricus
TTTTTTTTAGAATAAAACTTTTTAATACTGTTTTCAACATTAAATAAATGATGCTAAATTGTAATTATAATATTTACATTAATAATCTGAAAAAATTGTGAAATAAAATATTTTATTGTATTCAGTGTGTGTGGAATGAGAGATTTAATTTATTTCTTTACTAAAATTTCCAATTATTATAATGCTGAATTTTTATTAAATAGGCTAAGCTGTGTATTCATAAAGTGGCAGCTTAAATTCCATTTTACTTCACTTCGAAAGTGTTTATGCAAAAATAATCATATATATAACGAGCACGAAAACGCAATTTTTTGGAAATTTTCTATCCATACAGTATTAACGTAATAATATTCCGTCAGAATTTCTCCAAAATTACAGCGCTTTCCGTGCTAAGTAGGAAGTGTATGTATTATAGACTTATTTCGTCCATAATTCTCTTTCTAGATTCGTTTGAAATGGAGCTGAGCTGTAAGGGGACTGAACCTCAATGAGTAATTCCATTCTGCATGGGGTTGCAATAGAGTCATTTATTTTCCATAATGATCGATAATGTCATACCCAGCTCTGTAACCGAGCACTCGATCTTTTGCATTACTGAATTATTTGGGAAGTGAAGTGAAGTGAAACTTAAATTGCTATTTTCGTACCAACCGTTCATTTAGGTTCGATATGTGCAAGCTTTTTAAATATCAATTGCATTAGTCTATTTTACAGATATTTTTTTCTATAAAAAAGTATCTTTACATAATATATTTTATAAAAAAAAAATTTGAATAATGTATTTTTATGACGTTGACGTTTGATATTTCAATTTTAAATAAAGTATTGTGAACATGCATTTGTAAATTTTGATTTTTTAACCAAAATTTAGATTTGTATGGAAATTTGTACAATTGTAGAATCAATCAGTATTTATAAAAACATTAATCAAGATTTTTTGCAGACTTTTCTATATTACTCAATAAATAAATAATCAATTTATACATTTATAGAAAAAGAAAAGAAATTAAATTTTAAGATTAGGGAATTAAATTTCACTAATCTCTTTTTATTTAATAATTTTCTGTAGTTTTCTTTCCTTATTTTTGCTTACGTTTTCTGTTTGCACAAACTTTTGATTTATTTTCTTTTCAACTGAATATTTATGAATTACTAACTGGATTTTAGTTCTTTTATTATTTTGCTAATTTCCTTTGCCTATTTTGTATTTTCATGTAATTAGGTTTGGTTTATTTTTTAACGCTCAACGGTTATTTTTTGCAAATAAGGCTTAATTAGGCTTTCTTCTTGTGAATCCTCTTAGAAAAGTAGCTTTGCAGAAGTTTATGAGTTACTTATCAATACTTAGCATCGATCCTAACACCATGATTTTACACATATATAAATGATGATAATTTTAATTAAATTAACTACACATATTCTAAGACGCCCTTTTGATTCAAAAAGGAAAAATAGCATTCTAAGTTTACTATACACGAGCTATAGTTCTCAATCTTATGTAATTTTACTTCCTCTTTTTTGATTCATAAATATAAAAACAGTTTAAAAAGCTTCTTTTTGATATTTAATGTAAAATTCTTTAAAAGTAAAAAAATATGGAAGAAATATTTTACTCTATTTTGTTACAATGTATTTGAAAAGAGCAAGACAAACTCAGTTTTTAATGCACCATCAAGTTTATTCTAAAACGAAAGCAGTTTTTAAATGGAAATACTTCACAATCGATTTATCTTTAGATAGAAAAGTTAAAAGTATACAGAAACAAGGGTAAGAAATTTAAAATATTGAACTATTCTCAAAAATTCGTTTGTCATCGAATACTAGGAAGATAAACAGTTTTAAAAGAAAATATAGAACATAAATTAAGAAAATCTATTTAAAAAAATACTATTTTCATTAAATATCGTCTGGAAAGTTCTTTTAATTAATATTCTTCTAGACATTAAAAGTGTTACACTAGACATAATGCAAAAATACCAAATGATATTCAATGAATAAATATATTTGTAGAAACAGAAAGTGATTAAAAAGTCTAGAAACTTAGAAGCACAGATCCTAATAGATCGTTACCCAGAACGACCTCAGGCAGCAGTGACAACATTTATATATCTGGCCATTGAGTCAAACAGACTTTGAAGGGTATGCACAATTAAACCACCCATATAGCTTCAATACAATGCTACAGTTCTACGACCATATGACGATGAGCTAGTATCTCGGCAAAAATTGATCAGATTTGAATTGATTTTCTATTGATGGGAGATTTCGAGAATGTACCAGTCTAAATAAAAAAATGAACCTTTTCTGTAAAAAAAGATCCATCCAATACCAGCTGTATTATTTTGCTCAACCGTAACTTTCTGTAGGGCTTGGATAGAGGTTAAAGTCACTGTTATTAAAACAACAGAAATAAAACGTCCACTGTTCAAAGCACCTTAAATACGAAAAAGAGATAACTAAGACATTGTTACAAAGATTTTTAATACAATCACTTAGGCAATAAGTTAGTATGATGATGTTAGATGCATATAATGTTTCATACCAGCCAACATGGATGCGACTATCATAATGTTGTAAACAGAATTGGAATTCATCTATTAATACGATATTGTGCCACTCTTTCTTCCAGGTTCATCACTGGTTAAACACTGTAAATATTGCTGTTTGTAATACATTGCGAAGAGTATCAGAAATGATGGTTGTCAAGCTTATAGTTTATTCTGCAATAAATGTTGTAGAGCTATTTGTGTAGACATTTGTTGTTGTCCTACAAATGATCCACTTTATTAACCCATGACATGATTATATGATCCACTAAGACCATTAGAGTAACATACTTAACTGGAACTACTTTGATATTACCCCCCAAATCGGAAATTTGGCGACTTTTTTTTCCTCGACAACCATAATATCTGTTTTTGGCACTTTTTTTCTCGCCAAGTAGGATTCTCGCTAAATACAAATAATTAATAAATAAAAAACTTTAAAAAAAAAAAAAAAACTCAGAAAATAGTACAAAATACAAGAAAATACTAAATGTGGCAACAGCAAAAACCTAAAAAACTTAAATTGGTAACACCAAAATAAGAAACAGCAGCCCTAAAACGTCCGTAGGGAGTGCCAGATTCGGAGCTTAATTTTTGGGAGGGTATATCAAAGTTGTTCAACTTATCTTCTTGGTTGTTCGAGACTGTAGGTCGTTAAAATTTAGTAAGGTATTCTGTATGACCTTTCGAACATAACCATTCCATATTCTGCAGACAGACAAGAGATATAATTAATTTGCGCTACAATATTACAATGCAATAAACCATAATCCCAGTAAGCAACACTTTGCTTTTATCAAAGACAGAAAATGGCTAGGCCTTTCTTATTATCAGCAATTTCCCGTGAGGTACACGAATATAGCGTAAAAAGTGGCAGAAGGTCCAATCACAACTTTTCACCAGGTAACAGTGCTCAAATGCAATCTTTTTGCTTATGAGAATTTTGAGTCAATTCTTTCATATGATTCGCACTTGTTTTCACCACTGCCACATGTTTTATATGAATGCTTTGAAATACAAATCCTTTATTTATAAGAGCATTTTCTTCCTGTCATGTGAAACGCAGTGCATAGTTAAAAATGTTAAACATTTTTAATCGCTAAAAGTTTAAAAACTATTTTCTGAAAGTCATATTTTGATTTAAATCTATAATATCAATTAAAAAAATTGGAGAAAGATAGATGAAGGAGGTCCTTAAGTCAACCTATACTGATTCCAGACACATCTACACACTTAGTCTAAACGTGATATTTTCTGAACAATTTTAATCTGCATGCCAAAACGCTCTATGTGTTCCTTTTCAAATCAAATTCATCTGTAAGCAGCACAATCAGTTTATAAATAATTTCATTGTTCAGATTTTCAGGCTAGACTCTGTTTAAGGTCAATGAAATGCATATTGTCGGCATATATGTGACAAATTCACCTGGGTGAAGCTTATTTAATATTGTTTGGCTTGAGATCTTTCATCATGTTGCGAAAACGGCCTGAGTTTGTAGTTGAGTAACATTGCATGTTTTTAACTGGAGAGCTATTTACAATATTTATCGACGATCATTTGATGTGATAGTATGTGAATTAACTTATCTTGTTTGATATTTAAAATTTTTTATTTCTTTGAATTGATTCGAGAGTCTTGAAATGACATTTTTTTACCATTCCAATAATATCTAGGATATCCGTAATTATTTACTTCTTGTATTGGATTTCACTAAAGCCAGCCTTTTCACCAATCTAGTCTGACTATCTCAGACCAGATGGGAGATAAGAAACAACCAATAGTATCTACTACGCTACTTTTGATTGGATAGATTCAAGTCTCATGGTAATAAGTCAAAGTATTGATTGCCACAAATCACGTGTGTTCCTGTGACAGCCGAAAAATCTATATGTTCCTTTTGTGACATATATGAGAACAGATATAAAATATTTACCGGTTGTTTACTTGTGGTTAATTACAAACACTGTATAATCTCTTCCGAACATTACAAATTGTGGCCCCAACACATCTCCATAGTAAACTCCTTATTCAAATAGAAAAAATAAATATTTATTACAAACAAATCTCAACACCATTTAACATTTTTTAGAAATAATAATCACAATTTTCCAAATTTTAATCCGAGATTTCAGTTACAAAAATAGAACATCTTTTGATTTTTTTAAAGCAAGCAGCGCTATTGCTGTTAAAGATACATTCGTAATTTAAATTGGCTGATTCGTTATTTTGGACTGATGCGCATGCGCATGAATCAAAAGGAAATATGCAGAAGAAATAAAAATAATTTTTAAATAGCTTAAAATCAATTTATATTTATTTAAACAATTATTATAGGATTAAATTATTAAAATAATTTATAATTACTCTTTTTTGAAAATATAATTTTCAACTACTACGAATTTAATAACTTTTTTAATCGAAAATTTTCCACAATCCTGTCTTTTCTATTTAATATATAAGGTGACATTTCGATATTAGTATTGGTGTTGTAATCTAGCTTTCAAAATAGCTTGTATAAATAGCAACGAGCATCAATGCAAAGTTAAACAGGGAAATTGCTTATAAATTTTTTCTAGTCTGAAAAACTATTCATAACTGGAAATTTTATCTTATCATGAATGATTTTAACAATCATGAGTCAATAAAATCTATTTTTTGAATGGATTAATAATGAAATGAAACAAAATATCCTAAAGATTATATCACGCTTTTTGTTTCAAATTCGATGATTCAATATATTTGGAATCAGTAACAACAATGAATCAAAATAGCGAGCTGTGATGATTAAACAGTAGAGTTTTAGGAAAATGCAATAGAGCACAAAATATGGAATAAAATGTTAGCAATAAGTATTTTTGTCTAGGTGAAATTTATACTTAAATGTATATTTAATTTCAAAATTTGACTCAAAAAGTTAAAATTTTCAATAAACAGCCTTGTTTTTTGGTAGCATCAGAACGATACCTATTTAATAACAGTTCACATAATGTCTCTAAATTTATCAATTCAACCAACGATGCTTACAAAAATCAAACATTCATTCATTTTTTGATGTTCATTCTTACAAACATTTAACAGCCTGAGAATAATACGATTGTATTAAAATAAATAGTAATTACAGTTGATAAATTAATACTAATGGAAATCCTTTCTTATCGGAGTCACTGAAATGCTGTTTATCTTTGATTCATTCAGAAAATGATGGGCAATTATTGTTTGACATTAATAGTAAAACTCATTGAAGTACTAGTAATTGCATTTAATGCAGTGAAACTAATGCTCTCAATAATAAATCTAAATTCCTACTCAATGAATTAGGAATTTATTTAATAAATCACGGAATATTTAGCCAAAGGTCATTGAAGTTAAATAAATAAATCAAATAAAAGTAATTGATATAGAGCCACTTTTTATTTGATTTAATATTTTTATTTGTAATTTGCATTTATTTAGCAATTTTTCAACTTTGTACAAATAAAAAAGTAGGTTACTTGTTATTATTTATTGATCATATTAATAAGCTAATCTTGGATGATTATTTTGCCAATATGAAGGAAGATATTTTTTAGCATTATTCGAAGAGTAATATTGTAAATAAATTTGAATATAATATTCAGCAACCCAAGAGAAATACACTTCTTTAGAAACTTATTGCAGTACCATAGTATTTTTTAAATACTATGCTGGTTTTTACACAAAAATTAAAAAAAAATCTTGCTTTCTTAGTTAAGTTGGTTTGCGATTTTAGGAACCATTTAATATCAATGATATGAATTACAATGCTAAAATTCAAAGAATTAATATGTCATTAATTTCTCTCATAAAAAATTCCTTACTGATTATAAAAGTAATGTTTAAATTACTTTAACAAAGTACATATTTAGAAAATAAGTTGTCATAGTTCTCAGTACTTAGATTTTTTTAACCAGTGTCTTCGGTATTTCCTCCATTAATTGTCGAGCATTCTAATAAAGTGATGTGAAGCATGAAAAAAATTAAAAGCTATCGTATTGTTGTTTTTAAGTAACTTGAAAACAATGGAGTAATTATTGAGACGTTACCATCTGCTGGTGGCATCCATATCCCCCTGGTGGCATAAGTCGTAACCTTGACTCAAATAAAATGCTTTTGCGAATAATCGTATAGTATTTGTTTGTGTAATTTTTTCTGATTTAGCTCAGAATTATATGGTTTATAAATTATTATAAGTTAGAAGTGGATTAATGTACGGTGGTTATCTGTGGTTTATTTACTCTTTAATTTTGCACTTGAATGAACAATTAAAAGAGTCAGGCAAGATACCAAAGTACTTATTTTTCAAACACTAATTCAAATATTAGCGTATTCAGGTGAAATAATTTTTACTGTAAGGACATACACTGTCTACCAATAAGTATTTGGATACCCATGCAAATGATGATATTAATGGTTCTGAGGTACGTCAAGGTCTCTGCCGGTATATATCGTGTAGAAAACAGCATCGGCATTAGTTGCATGCAAGATACAGCGCAGCTTTGAGTTCTCTGATTTCAAGAAAAGTATAATTATCTGATATCACAAATGTGGCCGATCCTTAAGGGACATATCTAGAGATCTGAAGTACCCAAAATCGGCAGTGTCCTATGTGATTATGAAGTAGAAGGTGATAGGTGATTGGCGACGTGCCCCGAGTCGGTAAACTAAAGAAACTGAGAAATAGAGACCGACGAGTGCTATCCAGAGAAATTCGGTAGAACCGAACCCAACTATGGCCCTCATCCGCTAGGAGTTTCAAATGGCATCTGGGAGTTTTGTTTCAATGAATACCATGCGTAAGGAAACAATCTGCTTGGTTTTCATGGTCATGCTGCTGCCCATAAGCCTTTGATCACAAAGTCCAACTGCACTGCAAGGTTAATGTGAACCAAAGCACATCGAAATTAATCAATGAAAATGGGTTCTTTGGAGCGACGAATCAAGTTTCACCCTTTACCTTTCTGGCAAGGTCTGGAATTTTCTTCTGCCTGGAGAACGTCTCCTGCCAGATTGAAATGTGCCAACAGTCAAGTTTGTCGGAGATATAATTATGGTCTGAGGATGTTTACGCTGTTATGGACTAGGACCCTTGGTCCCCATTCACGGTAAGCTCAACGCCGATGCCTACAACACCATTCTGGATGACAATGTGCTTCCTACGTTGTGGCAGTTTTACGGGTTGGACCCCTGTTACTTTCAGAATGATAATGCCAGTCATGTTTCGAGGTAAACCAAGGCTTGGTATGGTGCAAATGAAGTTCATCGAATGGACTGGCCTGCCTAGAGCCCAGACCTGAACATATCGAGAGCCTCTGGAACGAGTTGGGTTGTCGAATTAAGGGATGCACTATCCATCCATAATCGGTGAAGGAACTTGTAAGTCTACTCTAAGCCGATTGGAAGACAATAACATTAGCTGTAATACAAAGACTTGTGCAAAGTATGCCCCGGAGGGTTCACGCTGTTATTGCCTCTCGTGGAGGCTCAACCAACTATTGATTTTGAATAAAGTTAGTTTTTCTTTCCTATCACAGGTATCCAACTACTTATTGGTAGGCAGCGTATATAGCTTTAAAATAAGTTTTATGGTACAAGAGAATGAGGGTATCAAAATGTGTCTTTCTGTTAATGGAAACTAAACTAAACATGCACAATTTCAAACATAAACCTACTAGAAAATTAATTTTCCTTATCTTGGCAATGAAAATAATATTAACCATCAAAAATTCATAAAAGAATCACGAATGCCAATAGCTGTATTTTTAAAAAAATATCAAAAATCAAATGTGATAAAAAAAATCAAACACTTGCTTTATAAGTATCATTTAATTTGTACTCACATACTTATTAAAACGTAGGCAAAGACAAAAAAGGATAGAGTTGATCTTAGAGTTTTTGAAAAGAAGTTACTTAGCGTCATTTTGGTGGAAAATAAATTGATGGAATTTGCAATAAAAGGTTAAAATTAGAATTCTGTAATTTTTTTAAAGAATCTGATAATATGATTTTTGTTAAAACTCATAGAATTAAATGAGCTGTCCAACTAATCCGAATAAAGAAAGATAGGTTAATAAAACATATTTTACTGGCTAATCCTATGAGCATTCTTGTTAAATGTAAATGGAAACTGATGGACAGATGGACTGGGGGATTGTTGCCAACAATAGATTGACTTAGAGAAAACCTATTGAGAAGATCAAGGTTTAGTTGGATCAGTCAAATCAATGACTGAATGTCAATACAGTAAAGGAATAAAAACCTTTATTGTTATTTACTTAAATGAGAATGCAAAAAATGTATTACATATCTAATAAGCTACAAATTTTTAGAATTATAAATTTTATTATTTTAATTGCTATTATTTACCACTCTTAAATGCTTCTATGATTTAATGTCAGAAAAATTGCATTATTTAAAAGTGAAATTTTAAAAAATCCCAAATAATTTGACTTAATGAAAATATGACATATTATGATCGTTGATTCTTTCCAATTTTCATATCATTTGCTATGGTAGTAATTAAAACGATAGTGTGGGATAAAAATCACCACCAGAGAGCCATACACATCAAGTTTGCCGCCGGACATGTATTACGACGAGGAGACACCCGAGACGAACGATCATTAATTTTAATTATAGCTTTCTAAGATGATGTTTCTTTGATATTGGTGTTTTCTTGTTATTTCAAAATCATTATTAAATAATTTAACTTCATCGGAAATTTATTTCTAATAATAAAGAAATCGAATCCATAATAGAAGATCCAAATTATTAAAGTAATTCTATTCCAGATAAAATTCTTGGGATTTATGATTTAAATTTTTCAAGAGAAAAATTCTATAAAAAAACTTTATAAAAGAATATGTAGAATTTTTTTTTATGCAATAAATAAAATAGGTATATATGTCCTTTATTTATTTTTTTTAACTTAAGAAGTCTTCACTTGAATAATATATATTCTAGAAATAAAAAAGTGAGCAAAAAGATTCAATTCTTTATTGTAGATGCTAAAAATAAAAAGGTAATGATCTCGGCAAACCAATTTAATAGAAAAACTATATCTCATTCTATTTATTCATTCAAACTCAGAAAAATCAACACAGCCAAATAATCCTTCCTAGAAGAGTTGATTGAATTTGATAAAACTATAGATTCTCTTATAATTTCCTTGCTGGTATAACTTCATTTGGTGTTAGTTGAAACCGCCTGAGTAGCCAATATCAACACTTTGGTATCCTCAGATGCACTTCCTTTCTTCGAATTTGCCTGTATACACTTATTACAATACACGGCAGCCGTGGGTGGACGAAAATAACCTTAGTTAGCTTCTATAATATTTATTTCCACGCACTTCGTTCACCATGATCTTTGACGAGAATATTGAAAAACCCGAGGCGGATGACCGGTTAATAGTTTGCAGGAGGGAAAGGCGAGGCCAAGAACGCGCCAAAATCTTTCGGTTTTTCGGAAGAATAAAAATGCAATAAACAATTACGTGTGACTATCCAGGGGTGGATGAATCTTGGAGGGGAGGAGGAGATTCATCTCTGCTGCCTCGCGTGGGTTGGTGGATTACCGTAATTTAATGCTCATTTCGATCATTCTCTGGAATTTCTGGGTGATGATATGTGGTTAAAGGGTGAAAGTGGACTTCTTCAGGTGAATTCCCTGTCGTAAATGAATGTTTATTCTAAATATTTTCTGATTACTTTGAATATTAAAAACAAACGATATGATACTTAGTATTTGTCTTGTGGCACGGCATATCATCATTAAAATCGTGTATGCTTGGTAATTACTTTAATTAAGCATTATTTTGACAGTTTGGAGTGAATGAGAAATTAGATAATTACTAATGTTTATTAATATATGTTTCGTAAACAGTAATTGATGAAAAATGAATAAAGGATAGGATGGTAAAAATTTAATGTACGGTCAACCTTGGCGACTTTTTCAAAAAGTCGCCAAAAATCTCGCCTTTTTGCACAAGTGAAGTCTAAAAACAAAGGGTTGTCTAAATCTCTTATGTGTGATTGGTCAAAATCCCTCATCTGCGATTGATTGGAATTAGTTGGGTTGCAAGAAAATGTTATCTATCGCCAGATGTGGAAAAATCGCGCCAAGGATGACCGTACAGTAAATTTCATTCGGATAGGATATATTTTTGTTAAATAAATTTGAAAGCAACAAAGATTTATTGAATGCGTTGTTTCATTTTTTTCAAAAGTGCTGTATGGAAAATTTTTTAAGATTCCAAAAATTAATTAATTTAATATTTTCTATTATTTCATTTTCACATTCTATATAAACATATGATGTTATTGACGGTGCAATATCAAGAATTAAAATATATACATATTAAGATCGGGCTTATGAAAGATAATTCAATACTTTTTGATTCTGTATTGATATTTTGAAATTGTTTTTCCTAAAGAGATATTTTCTTAAGAATCGTTTGATAGCAGTTAAACATTGAGAAAAATCCGTTATCTGTCTGATACTTTTAAAGAAAATGACTATCAAGCATTATATAAATTACTTATCTTAAGAAGAAAAGGCAATCTAACTTTGTTAGTGATAGCAAATTAATCAATCTCTTTTTAGTAACAATAGACAATTTTTTAAAAATAGTTAATTTGCAGCAATTTCTGTCGTGTAATATGTGGTATATTCAAAACATATTTTGCTAAAGTTAAATCACTCCAAAACTTTATTGTTTTAGAAATTTAGTACCAATAAGCAGAACTGGCAGCTGAATTGTTAACTTTTTGGGCTTCAATAGTTCTTTGGTCCGATATTTATGTTTTTAATCCATGTTTGGTTCGAAGTCCACTTTAAGCTGCAGATCCTAAAGAAAATAATGTGTGAAAAAAGTGATTATAGAGTGATAAAAAACTCAAAACAAACTGATTACTAATAAATTTTTACACATAAAATAGTGATAAACGGACTCTTTGGAGGTTGAAAAATGTGAAGATCACATGATAATCTTTGGTTCTTTGGTAGAGAACTTTATGATATTCTCATTCTGCTAAGAAGTAAATTTTTTTGGCATGTCTCTCTGAAATTAATCTATGCTATGTATTAACGTATATGAATACATTGCAAGACAATTTTAATAACGCTTATTTCTTATTCCTTCTTGGGTGGCCTAGTCTTTGCCAACATTAGAATAGCTTTTTCATTATTTCCTTTTAAATCATGGCTTTCTGCCAATATTGAGAAGATTTATTTAATAGTTCAATGTGAGTTATATATGCATCGTCTATATGCATCGAATAATGTAGAGTAGGAGATCATTGTCACCTATATTATAAACTTATTCCAAAGATCATATGTCAAAATGGTACATGTTTATCAAGTTATTATTCCAAGATGTCTTGTAATATTGATATGTTACAAGATATCTTGGAACAATAACTTTGTGCAAGAACTTTTCCCTGTTATATTGTCTTGAAAAATTCAACTTCTGTGAGCTAAGACCCAAATTCTAAGTAACAAAGAAATAAATGAAATAAAAGCATTGTTAAGAGCAAAAATTATGGTTTTCAAAATCCCGTTATGTTTGTCACACAGTCATTAAGTTTCAAAATGCGTTAAATATGTAATGTGAGGAGTACGTATATTCTCTGTACTTATAAATAATTTGTAAAACATTACTATTACTCTACAGATTCTAGAGACATTTTGTTAATAGTTAGTACTTTAAATTGTTTAAAAACACTTTAGTGCTGTTAGTCAATGTAACAAATTTATTAGGAACACTATCATAAAAATTTAGGAACGTCAATAAAAATATATATGTTACTGAAAATTAGAAATTCATATATTTATATACAAATTTTTTAATTTAAAATATTTTTGAACGAATTATTTTCACTATTTCAGTTGAAAATTTTCTTTTCTAATCAAAATGGTATACATTTATTAGGTAATTTCAAAATAGAAGCATGATCAACCAACCAATAGCATCATATCTCATAATGCAAATACAATATTTTTCCTGTTTTTCAGGTTACATTTGTAAAGAATTACATAAAACAAGGAGACTTTTGACGTTAATTTACAACATTTAGTAACTATTTTTGGCAAAAATGCTTAATGTAATATTTTATAAGTCCCTAAGAATCCTTAAGAAGTAATAGATGAAGCACAAACTTAATTTCTTATATTTGTCTTGGTAATTTTTAGCTTTGAATTGTACAAAGAGATGCTTTAAAAATGAAGGTTACCTATTATGTTATTTATTAAATATCATTTTTCATGAATAATTATTTTTAATTCAAAAGATGTTACAATAAATTTGAGTGCTATCCTATTAAATGTTGAAAAGAATAATTAATAAGGGTTGGATGATTTTAAGACAAAAAATTATTGATAATTATTATAATGGGTGCAATGAGGTTATTAAATATATCTTTAGGAATACTATTCCATTCTTGAAGGAGTGAAGATTCTAATCATTGAGTGCAAATGGAGACCTTTATCTCGTAATCACGGTTTTTCCGAGTATATCCCAAACATGCTCAAGCAATTTAGATCAGAAGAGCGTGCTGACCACTTCACATGCTTTATTGCTTCAGTTTCTATGTAAGAAGCTGAAGTGCAAGAAGTGAGGGATGAGGTTCAGCATTATCATGCTGGAAAAAAAAGGATTTATTAAATGATCCAGCGAAATGAGGTCTCAGAATCTCAATGGTAAACTTTTAGCTCATTTTAAAACTCTGGACTATATGAAAAAAAGAAAAATATAAAATAAAAAAAATGGAAAATGTATCATAGAGAAATAGCAAATTATATAAAGATAATAAAACTGTTTTGTACAAGAAATTTATTTACATTCAAATCATTTTAAATAATGTACTAAAAATTATTAATCAAGAAATTTTCGCAAGCTGTTAAAGTTGCATCAGTAATAAAAGAAACCAATACCGTACAGTAAAGAACAAAATTAAATAAGATGTTTTCATGTGCATATATGTGATTTTAGATCATGGAATCAGACACTTGCAATGTCTCAATTTACTAAAAATACAGATAAAAAAAAATCGAAATTTATATACTGAATAAATTGTTACTAAGTTCAATAAATTAGTAGAGTTAGGAACATTTCACTGGTGACAATTGAGATTTTATGTATTATTTATGTCATTTCCAAATCGTCCATTTTATACTTGGACTGACGAGGGAATATTTGAAGAGTAGAAGGATTTTTCTGCATAAATTTTAACTTCAAATTAACCAATATCTTACATAGATTATTAATTAATTTTGTATGAAACCTTTTATTGTAATGGGTAGCCAGTTAAAGCAAACATAATATTGTGTTTATAACTATTGATAATTGAAACTATATTTTTCAAATCATTAATTCAAATTATTGATTATTTATTGAAGGCTAACTTCCACAGAGCAAGTTCTGGTTTGTATGGTATTTAAAAATGATAAGTAATGTAAATACTTATTGAATGGAATACTAATGTTATGTAATACTAAAACGATAAGTATTTAAAAATGATAAGTAATGATAAGTATAGTAAAAATAATTCACAGAGTACTTTAGTTTTCAGAATAATTAAGAGAACTTGGTAAATTTATGTCAGTAATATACCTCAAGCTATTATATTAATTATTTTGAATATCTATATTTAGATCTTATTTTTCTATAATCAGTAGAGATAGTTAAAATATATCAGGTAAAAGATTTATACATATCTTTAGAAATTGTTGCTTTTAAAAATTGTTTATCATTTTAAATCATACTTGGATCTATTTTATGAAATATTTTTAAAATATTCCATAAAATTTATTAAAAGTTAATTATTTTAATTAGATGAAATTAGATGAATAATTTTATCATGTAAATAAATTTCACTAAATATCAATAATAGCTTCTTCCTTTGTTTTTAGTAACTTTCAAAATGTTAAATAATTAGAAGTATAAAAAGATTTTATTATATTTAAATAAAATCTGAAAAAATATAAAATAATGAATTCTATCTTTAAGGAAACGACCAGTAATCGTTTTCACTGCAAGTCACTGAGAAACTGAAAACCCGCTTAAGAACGCGATCTGATCTCGCGACTAACAACACCGGCTTCCGCTGAGGGCGTTTCGTTCTCTCCGCAACTCCTGACTCGCGTGCAAGTCGTCTGCCGCCTCCAAAACATCGTCTGCTAGCATCCCTTCTCGTTCCCTTCTCACTCTCAGAATGGGCACTCTCCACAACAAACGGCGGTCCTTTCCCACTGCGTTGGAACGACACGTGGTCGACTGATACGAGGAATTATTCTGCAATTATTTTCCCCCTCGTAAATGCATAAAATTATCTCTCATTTGTCTGTGTTGAAATGTTTCAAAAGGAAATAATGAAAATGATGGCTTCTAATAATGGAAAATACTTGGAGAAATTTACAAAATTTTTGGAGAATTTAAAAATTATGTTGTGAATTTAAAGATTATGTTGTGATGGAAGTAAGTCCAATGCAATATTTTAAAGATTGGGTTTTCCTATGAAATGATACATTTCCTTTTAGATTTTAATAATGTAAAAATATTCGAAAAAACTAATAATTGGACTTATTATCTGATATTGTTACATGGATAAACAGTGCAAATGTGGCTGGATCATTCAAGCTTCAAAAACACATGAAGGGATTATTAACAAAATAAATTTTTCATGTCATAAATTTGAATTTGTGAAATATTAGTAATTCATAAAAACAAAACAATGTAACTATGTGCACATGTGTCTTTAAAATAATAATATTAGATATTTTTTTTTATGCAAATAAATTCTTGGTAAGAAAATAACTAGTCTTAGTATGTAATTAATATTCATATCTTATCTGCTTAAAGTTTATTCAATAAGAAACATTCGAAATTTTCTGCCTGATTTAATATATTTTTTAACTTTATTACAATGCATTTAATAATGAAAATAATTGATAATCTAAAAATTAATACACCTGCAGAATAAAATATTTAAATTAAATAATATGTAAATAAAGTGAATCATTGAAAAAATTATAATACATAAATACAAGTAATAAAATTTGAAGTTATAATTTTTCAAATTCGAGATTTCACTAGTATTGGTAATTATATTTATGTATTGGTAATTATATTTAAAAGATAATTTTAACTGAAAAATAGAGTTTGAGAACAAACGTTTGCTATAATATCTTTCTTAAAAATTTAACTTCATAAGAAAACACTCAAATATCTTTTATGACAAATATAAATAGTATTTCAAATGAAATCGATATCTTATTCCTTTTCTTAAGAAATTATCTAAATCTATGTTACATAACGTATGAGGTTATTAAAAAAACAATTCTAAACATTATATTTTCTTCAAATGAATATTCTGACTTTTCAAAATAACTATTCATATGCTATTTTATTGCTATGACTATTGCTGAACTACAATTTTAAATGAACATAGTGATTACTGACGGTCTATACCTGAACTACTGAATTATTGTATTAAGCCACCATTTTTCATATGTCTAGTTTATACTATTCAGAAAAGTTTTTAGCGGTTGTGCAATGTGTTTATATTCTTTAACTTAACAATGGTACAGAACATGAAGTTCGTCAACCACATAACCTGAGAACATGAGTGACGTTATTGCGCCAATTGTCGCAGATACTGATGAGCTGTCCTCTGGGGATGGCATCGTACCAGTGGCCACTGTTCCACCAATGGACATTACTGCCCAAGAGGCCCAAAATGGTCCACTCTTGGAAGGAGTTGAACTCCTGGAAAGAGACCGGAACGGTGGAGCACCAGTCCGCAAGACCAGGTCTGGAGCATCCAGCTCTGGATCCTCGACGAAACCATCCTTGTCCAGCAGGCTGGACAATTTGAAGATCTCTACAATCCGGCAACATTACTACCCAGAGGGTGGCTGGGGCTGGGTGATCTGTGGATGTGCTTTCGCGATTAATATGCTGACCAATGGATTACTGTTGTCCTATGGAATTCTTTATCAGGAAGTGTTGAATGAATTTGGTGAAGAACACGCTGAGAAAGCAAGTGAGTTTATCATTGTATATTTAATTTCTTACTTGTTAATGTAAATAATATTAATAATTCTCATCTTTATAAAAATATAAATAAATCAACAACTAAGAATTTGGAAAAAATAATGCATAGATAACTTAATTTCTTGAAATTGTAGAAATTTTGAAATCTAAAACTATATTAAATAATACATATTGTTATAAATCCTAAAGCCTATTTAAAAACAATTATCGAATTTATTATATCAAAATATAAATTAAATTTGCATGGTATCTTATAGTAGTGGTATTCCCAAGTTTTGCATACATGATTAAATATTTTCAAACAATTGTTATTAATAAATGCATAATTTTCAATTTTCTGTACAATTGGATTATATACCAATTCATTTATTAAGTAAACCATTTAAAAATTTAATCTGTCTTCATTAAAAGAATATAAGCAAAATATATTTATCTAATTTAGTAACATTGTGCTATTTAAATTATTTTTTTAAGTCATTAAATAATACAATGAAACTATATTTTCAACTTTTGTCCTTGATGCTGTTAAATACAAAAGTTTGTAAATACTGTTGTGTTTACTAGACGTAAAAAGCTTCCTTTTCTTTTATAGGTACCAAATTAATTTATAATTTTTTTATTACTTTCTAAAATTCTGCAGCTAATTATTAATAAATATTTAAAAAATGTACATTTTATTTTTATGAAATTTCAAATTTTGAATTTTAATTACTTTACTGTAAATAAAAAAATATATTTTAATGGGCCATAAGGCTTTTGAAAATACATTTATATAATTAATGTCATGATATTTGGGATAAATAAATGATTCCTTTAGGTTGAGATAATTGCTTTTAGGATTATATTAAAAATGTTTCTACATGCATTTCTAGTAAATTAATTATCTTAAGATTTTGAGTAAAGTTTGAAGAAAATATAAAATACTATGCATCAAGAATCTTTAAAAAATCTATCAGTTATAATGTGTATGAAATATCTTTTGTTGTATGTGATCATTTTAAAGTTAATTAAATGTTTTGAAGCTTTAATGATTTACTACTTATTTTTATTTATTTTAATATGACCTGATTCGTAAGCTTAATCAACTTTTATAGCAAACAGCCATAAGCAATATTTAAACTAAGCATTATTAATAAAATAGTATTTGAACTAGAAAGGAATTGGTAACTGTTAGTGAAAAACTGTTACGATACTATAGTCATATACATATTTGTTTTTACGTGTGTTAAAAACTTTGCATTAATTATACTTTATTGGAATATTTTTTAGAATATTAAATTTTCCTTGTCATATATTTTTCATTTGAGTTCAATCTGTGCGAATAAAGCCATTTTAAATAATTATTATTAATTTTAGTTATACAAAATAGTTAACATTTTTAAATAGTTTAAAACTATTTAAAAATGTTAACTATTTAGTTAAAAAGTATTTAAGAATATGTACTCTTAAAATTGTGATTTTTAAAAATCTGTCCAGCTGAGAAATGGGGAATAAAATGAATAAAAATGTTTGCTTTAATTATTGTTTACTTACTATTTATGAATGCATCCAAAAACAAAATAATATTATATAATTCCATAAATTTCGATTAGAAAAACATGCATGTATACTCTACCAGCATATAAAATATTTCATTAGAGTAGTTTTTAACAAATATAACGTTTAATTAAAAAATAAAATTTTAATTGAAATTACTAGAAAGGATTTTTATATAAAGTAAGAAAATGTAAATAAAAGTATATGGAAAAATATTTCATAAATTTATTCTTTATTTAATAATTTCAAGTTGAAGTAATGTGTATATTTCTTAAATTTGAGATTTTTGTTGCTTTAATTTATGCAAAATTCTTTAGCATTTCAGTTTTATTCAGCTTCAGATAATTTTTTTTAAATTATACTGTTACTTGATAATACATATATCGAGTTTTATTATAATTTCTTATCTGAAAGTGGAAAAAATTATAACTTTGCTTGGCACACATACTTTCAGTTTTGATAATATTTTAAGCTTAATTTTAAGCCTAGAATTAGTAATAAGGTGCAAACAGAATTGTATTTTGATTGGATAGAATTAGTGTCACGTAGAGAATGCGTGATCATAATGCCAGGTTGATGACATTTACATGTGACGCGGAATATTTTCATCGATTTGAGAGCAACTCTGAGTTTCATCGTCATCGAAAACACATTGAGAGCAACTATTCGTGGCTTTTGCCCGAATTACCGGAGAATTACATTGTCCGAAATATTTTCTAACATATTGTAACAGTTTAATATATTCAGCGATCATTATTCTAATTTGAATATAAAAATATTGATTTTTTTTACAGAACAATGAAAGTTAGTTTCCGGTAGCCAATTTTTTATTAGAATTTTTGGAGACAGTGATAAGGCCTTTTGGAAGTAATTTGCATATATAATAACTAGTTACCCAAAACAATAGATATCGCGAATTGTTCCGTATCTCACGATTTGCTTATCTATTATAAGCATAACCATTCGAACAAATGTTAAATAAGTAAAATCAGAACAGTAATTGAATTTTTGGAAATAATTTAGTTTATTTCATGTAATAACTTTCTCATTTTTATGCAACGTAATAAATGAATTATTTTTATTAGTCTGAGTAATATTACGTTCAAATTTAATTTATCATACATAATTTGATTGTTTAAAAAAATAGTTTTTTAAAAAAGAATATATAGTATAAATTAAGGAAAATATATTAGTGCTATTTTTTCATATTTAAGAAAATATTACAATTTATCATAAAATACCCCATTAAATGAAATAATAAAAATGCAGGAATAATCATTACACAGCGATAAATTTAGATTTCAATTAAAATAATTGTATAGTAGAAAAACTCATAAGAAAAATTAAAAAAATGTAGTCAATTAAAGTGAAAATCTCGAATGAACAAATACTTAAATTCATAATAAAATACATCAAAACATTTAAAGATTGTTAATAGGAATAATTTAATTAAGTAGTAATATTACTAATCATTTTTGTATGTTTAAATTTCATTGTAAATGTGGTTTGTAGTTTAATCAGCCCTCCGAAACGAAATTCATTTTTTTAATATATTAATGAGAAATAGACTTTCTAAAATTATTTAGTCAAATGTTTTTGTGATTTCAATATTAAACAATTATATTTTGAATATAAAGTGAAAACTACTTCCAAATTATATTACAAATTAAAATGATTTTGCCAAAAAAATTCATAAAACAGGTTTTTTCCCTATTAAATCAGTGTCAGAGCTTATTGCTATCACTTTTTGGAAGGACTTGTTTGGTGGAATCAATAAATAACTAATTTATTTTGAGTATTAGTTGCATAGAATAGAAACCAGTTCTTAGTATAATAGATATAAATATTTTTAGAATGGATATTATTTAAAAATGATCTATTCTATAGTTATTAATAGAATTGGTAATTTCTAATCGAATAGTGTTATTCTATTAAAAATAAATGACTTAAAATATAAATATTTTAATATATTGTTTCTAATGTTTAGTAAAATTAGTCGGATGTCTGTCTAACTTTTTCAGTTTAAATAAAAGGAAATGCTTTGCTAACATTGAAACTATTATTTTTTTTTTACATCGAATGAATTTACGATTCATCATCGATAAAATGGAGACTTCTATTTGTTTATCAAAAACTATAACAATATTCATAAAAATCATTAATTTTTATTTTTAATTTCATCAACAGTTATAGTTTAAACTTATGAAAAATGGTTTAAATTTTTCTTGAATAATTTTGCATTTTCCCATTATTACTGTCAAATATTAATTTTTATAAATACTAAAAAAATGTAATTTTATAAAAAATTATTTTTATTATTTTTGACAGAATATTTCCTTTAAGAAAAGCTTAATCATGAAGCTAAATTAAAATTAAAATAGTTATTAAAGAAATAATGTATTCCTTTTAATAAATTTCATATAAATTTTCCTGAGCCCTTATTAAGTGTTGTTTCATGTTAACTTCACGGTAGAATTGATTATGGTAAAAAAAAAGACAACTTTGAGGTAAAGCACCTATCAAAGTTTCTTGATTTTCATGAAAACATTTTATGCATATCAACAAGATTTCCTTGAAGTTTTAATAAAAGAATAATTTTTTAACTATTCAAAAATTTTATGGTGAAACTATCTTACTTTTATTTTTAATTAAGTTATTTTTGAAAGAAAGGGAAAAAAATTCATTTCATTGTTGTACAGTAATAGACAGTTCTTTGTTAACATAGAATATTTTAGATTAATCTAGCATTAAAAATATTTATGGATGCAATTTTTAACATGATGAAAATTCAATATTACTACATTTTTTCAGTTTTATAATTAATCGATAATTTTTCAGTTAATCGATATTTATTTCATTCGCCTTCAGGAAAATTTGTTTGTTTCGTTCAGAAAAATGGTTTATTAAATTAATAACTTAGTATGATAATTGTTTTTCTCGAGAATGTTTTTGTTGTGTTACATAATATTGTATATTTTTTGAAGTATAGATATTCTGCAAAATTTAAATGTTATTATTTAAAAAACTTTTATTATATATGTTATTAAAATGTTTTAATATAAAAATAAATTAAGCAATGTTTAAACTTTTCAAAAGTATCTTTGAAAAATAATAAATCACAGAGAATAAGGAAAAAACCTTTATTCTTTTGTACAGTTTACTTCTTTACTTTAGATAAATAATTTATTTTATGATTATAATGTTAAAAAGTGTCGTTACTGTAAAAAAGGTTGATTTGCATAATATAAAAATATAACTTAGATTATAAATTTGAATAAAATGGAGGGAAGGATTTTCAAAAATATCATAATACATTATAAACTTAATTTGTAGGTACCTTAAAAGATTGTATATATTCCCAAACCTTTATTCATTTATTAACATAAACACGATACAGAAATAATAAATAATCATCAACTTTAATTACAAATTTATTAATAAAGCATATTTACTAACTGCTTATCCATTGTTCATCAGTTTACATATTACATTGAAATAACATATGAGTCAGGGTAAAATAGAAGAAAAATATAACCATAACTTTTATTTACAATATAGGCTATAACACATAATTCAACCTATGAATCATTCTAAATTCATGGTACTAAACCCCAAACAACAATTTTAAAATTCGTGCATTGTTACGATTATATTTTAATTTCAAATAACATTAAATTTTTTTGTATTTTTAATACCCCACACTTTTATTGGTCCTTAATATATGAAATTAAGCAAGGACGTCAATTTATGAAACTCTGATAATTTAATTTCACTATTTATTCCAATTAGAAATAAAGCTTGGCAATGGTACTCAGTTATTTACGAATTAAAGATTGGATTGTAAACAAAAAAACTAAAATGTTTATTTTAGAGAAAAATTCAATATTTATGATTGCATTTGTTGAAAGGTTTTGGGTAAACAATTTATAATCGCCTTTATATTAGTCTAGACCAGGAAAATCCATTTATAATCTTGTTATACACAACTTGGTTGAAAATTGGGACTAGTAACGTTAATTATTTTGCTTATAATATGTATTGTCTGTTTTAATAACATAAGAATAAAAAGAACTAATAACTATAAAATGTTATCAAATAATAAATGATCATAACAGTTATAAAACTGCAGTCTGAAAGAAAAATATATCAAGATTAAAATCATTTTTAACTTGTATATTTGGAACTTAGGAAAGAACGGGTAGATTTATTTAATTAGTTTGAAATAATAAATTTGCAAATTTTAATAAATTTTGATGTTATGCTTTCTTAGTAAGTTATTATGATTCAATAGAAAGTAAATTTTCAACTTATAATTTGCAAAATTAAATGCTATTTTGTTCAATGTAAATGCCACACAAACAGATTATTATGAAATTTAAATTAATATAAAGTAACTTCTTTAGCCTTATAAAGTTATCAATTCGAATAAAAAGGAAATTATCACATTTTCATTGTCAGTGATTTCAAATTTTAACAACAATTTGGTAAAAATTGATGGCAACATTATGGAGATTTTAAGTACTTACCGGCACAAATTAAACATTAAAGTGTCAATTTTTATAATTTCAATTTTCAAAGATATATAAATCTTTATTATTTTTAAAATATATCAAAAATATCCTTTTAAAATAAAAATAAATTTATTTGCACCTTTTATCTGTAAATAAATTAGCTTATTAACACAATTTCTATTCATGAAAAATTATTTTATTTCAGTTGGAAATGTACTCTTTTGATAATCAATATATGTTAACAATGTTTAATGAAACAAAATCTTGAGATGTTTAAAATGTTTCACCGTAGAGATTCGAAAATGCAAAACATAAAACTGCTCAAAATTTCTTAGGAAATGTTTCACATGCAAGAACCTTAATGTATTATTGTGCTGCTGGTTTTTTCCCTCCTGTTTCTTCCAAAAGTTCTAAGGACAGAGCCACATTAGTTCTGCTATTTCCGCCATTTTTAATAATGTAACTTATCTCCCAAAGAAGGGGCATCACCCTAATGGAACTTGAAAAGATTTCTACTCCAGTTGTCGCGGTTGCGGTTCCATTATCAAATAGTGAATGAAATGAAAAAAAAAAAAAAGTTGAAAAAGGAAAAAAAAATTATAAATAAATAAATGGAATAAAAGAAAAAGGGTAAATCATAGTATTCCTTCTAAAAATGGCAAAATAGTGTTGAGGAATAAATTTTCTCTCCCCCGCAAGTCGCCGAACTGTCGACGGAAATACAAAATCAATTTTTCAAACAAAAGTTTTGGTTGTTAGACAATCGCCATGATCTATCACCTCCAGGAATACCGAGGTTTCGAACAATAACGTTATTCGTCAGAAAACTCTAATTATTTTTTACGACTTATTACGCAGACGATCGAAGACCCGTTTTCCACTGAGTAAAACTTCTAAAAAGAAAAAAGTGGCAACGGTTGAGGAAAATAAAAAATCGTTTGGATTAAAAGAAACATCATTTAAGATTTAAGTGATGAATCAAAAGCTGTGCATTTGCTTTTTTTTTGTTATTGTTGATCAAAACTTTTTGTAACCTGCTCACAGTGTGTCGGATTTTGAAATTAAATATATTTCTTTCGATTTCAAAGCTATTATTTACTAATACTTCTCGGCATTTCAAAGGAGGATCGTCTTTCGTTTATGTAAGCACTGTCATTCTATCTTTCTGTATAAGAATAATAGGGGATTTTTGATTGTTTGATAGGATGATATAGTTATTTCTGTTGAAATCAAATTCTTTTTTCATATCTGTTTAGATTGTTTATTTCTTTCAAAAACGAGAACCTTGATCGTCACTTGGCGTTGAGGTATTTAATCATATTTTTTGGTGGTTAAGGCGAGCAAAAATTTAACGCCACAAATGCAATTATTAATTGTTTGACTGCCTTAAAATTACTTTTAAAATTTTCAGGTGATAATTTATAAATAAAAATATTAATGATATTTTATTATTATATTTTGCAATTTAAGTATGCATTTTTCTTCAAATAAAACTCAAGTATTTTACTGGAGATTGGATTAAAAAATATTTTACTAACCAATGATTTAAATATTCGCAAGCAAATACAAATGATTTCAATATTATATGTGTATAAGAAATTGAATAGTTTAAATTATTCACTTATAATTAGATACACTATATTTATTTATGCTTCAAGATATAACATTGAAATATGATATATCAAAACTGATAATCTAATAGTAAACATTGTAACAATATGGTACTTTTATTTGTAGAGGTAATTATTTTTGTAAGAGTCCAAGCCAATTTATATTAGATAAAATATTGGAAGGCAACAGTCTCAGATTCATATATGCCAAGTTTAATTCATCATGATTAACCAATAACAATCTATATTTATGTTAGTTTTATGATAGTTAAAACTAATTTATTTCCATTATTAATGTGTGCGTATTGTTTATTATGCTATAAAATAACATATTTAATGATAAACTCAGTCAATTTCACAAATAAAAAATCTATCAATAACAGAATGAAATAAGATAATTGTCATCATTAAAAGTAAATTCGGTTATAAAACATGTTTTACTATCATCTCTTTATTAAAGTTAATTCACAAAGAAGTTATGACACCCAATCTGAACATTGAACTCTTTGCTGATCAGAATCCAAGTCCTAAGTATAAAGTTTGAAATCGGGAGGAGCAAAATTAAGACTATAATCATTATGGGGAAATACTTCGTTATTTTGCCATTTCTCTATTTTTGCATAAACAGTGCAGTATGTTCAAAAGTGGCAAAGTGTATTCTTTTTCGTACTAGTGTTGGATGCTAAATTTTCAGAAGATCATACGACCAAAGAAAGAATTAATAATTCCTGTTTTGACAGCCAATATTAAATTTTATAATCAACGTTTTATAATTAGACTAAAAACAATGGGAGACTATGCTTCAAAATGAGAAATTTAATCAACTTATTAAACGAACCTTACATTGACATTGCTTCTGTTTGTAAAGATATTTTGCCTGTTTTTGGAATGGTATAATTACGAAAAATTATTAATTTCTTCTCGACTGTCACAATTCTACCAAAAAAGTTGCTTTTAGGGTTTAAGCAATTCTTTGCCAATTTTTATTAGTTCATTCCGCAGATTATCGATTCCCAGAGAGCTTCTTAATAACATTCCTATATGAGGTCCAATTATTGAAGGTGTTGGTTAGAGATATTAAGATGGTCCAAATTTTTTTAATAGTTAATTGGCTAGTGTTTTCCCAATATTTTACTTTTGTTAGCATATAATCATTATGATTTAGCTCTTGTCAAGTTTAAATCAAATTTGAAAAATATTATAAATGGTTATTTCCATGAAATGTAGCTTTATGTCATTAATTTTAATGGTGTTTTGAATAATGAAGATTTATCAATATTATTTTAGCAAGGTATTTTGGGAATAATATTAATCAAATTTTCGATAAAAATTTTGTTAGAAATCTGTTTTACTTGAATAAAAATTTCTACTTAAAATTTTTAAGTACTATGAAACCAAAAAAATAGCAAAATATAGAAAAACTTTGATTTAAACATATTAGTTTCATACTGGATACACAGACTATATTGGCTTTCAGAATTGGTTAACTAAACAAAATGTGTATTATTTCAGATTAAACAAAATTGGAATCCTATACTGGTGTTTTATGAAATTTGGCTCATAATATTTGGCCCATAATAATTCAAATTGGACAACGAACACTTTTAGGAAAATATTTTTGTTCGTTGTCCAAGCACATATTCGGATAACGAACTAAAACGAGACCTAACGAATATTTCTCGGTCCTGGGAGCATTATGTGCAAGGTTGTCAAACCCAACGTACCAAATATTGTTCTTGAACAATGTTACTTGCCTATTAAACTTCAAAATTCTATAATGGAAAAATATTTTTTATAATAGAATAGTTACACCCTGTGTTGATCAACAGTTTTGGTTTTGATTACATTCACAACCCAACTTTAACTCCCTATAAACAAAAAATGAAAAAGGTTGATTAATATGCAAGGCAATTTTTAATAAACTTACTAAGAAATTATTCATCGTTTTAATTAAATTTTTAGGACCTCTAGAATGAATTATTCGATTTCATAAAAAAATCTATGGTAAATCGATGATTGGTTAACGAACAATTCAGTTAGAGAACATAATCATGTAACAGATTATGCTCGTGAACCAATGACTCACTTAACTGAGTTTTTTATTTCCATACAGAATAGCTGCTGATGCTAACGCTAATTTAAAGGAAAATTGAGTTAAATGTCATAAAAGTTTATATATATACATCTAATCATGGAAATCTTTATTTATTTTAATGATAGCTTTCTTTGTTAAAAAATAAAAATTGAAATCATTTGATTAATTCAGGAAATAACGAATCTGGTATTTATTCTTATCATTCAACAATGTCAAATAAAACTTCTTTGGAATTTTCAACTTCAAGTCCAAGTGAGAATTGTTTGTAGTACATAAATTTTTAAGAGCCTATAAAATTATAAATAGAAATCATAATCCCGGGTCATATGATAATGAATGGAGGTAAAAGGAACCAGTATAATAGTGTTGCAATGAAATGTTAATTACAGATACAAAAGGACATAAACAACTTTAGTAGACTTGATATATAAATTAGACATTTAATTACCAGTTACATGGTGCGTTGATGTGGATTAACTTTTCATGTGAGCAATTCAGTTAAACCACAGAGCAAATCCAAATACCAATGAGTAGTGATGTTATTTCACACAGATTTTGAAGCAATGTGCAACCATTAAAAGGAATAATTAGTCTATTTTAAAGTGAGATTAAACCATTCATTAAAAAATATGAAATTACTAAAAAGAATGCTGATTTAAATCTATGTTATTTCTCTTCTTAAAGTAAATGTTTGTTACACATTTGTTAAACTTCAGTATTATTATCAATAAAAGTGCTTGATTTTCAGAGTCATAAGGGATAGTGTCTTAAATAAAAAAGCATAGTAACACAAAAATAATAAAATCTTTAATGAGGAAATTCCGTAGTTGACTTTCTGTTTCTATGTTATTTATCTAATATAAAGCTTGTTCCTTCTTTAGTGAGTTCAAATTACTAGAAAATAGAGCTGTCTAGATTTTGAGTTCAAATTCTTTAGGAATTCACGAATAATGTATGGTATTTCCCTACTTCCAATATTGTCTAAAGTTTTCTGCTGCTGTTTTTAAAGATTGAATCTTAGGTTATTACTCACTACTTATTATACAACAATTTTAATACAGTAATTTGTAGGTTTATGTTTTAGAATCATCTTAGAGAGAAAAATGGAGCATTAGTCATGGTTTAATAACTATATCACTCTGTGCAAAATAGTAATGTAAATTCTTGTTGTGACCAACGTTATTCTATATTATTAGAATCAGGCATGAAATGTTGCTATCATTCTTATTCTTTTTATTTAATATTACAGCGAAGTGTATGCTAACTGGTTAAAAGAATTTTCCGAAAAATGTAAGCGATTAAAATTTCTTTTTTCTTTGTGATTCGAACTCAGATCCCCCTAAATCGCAAGCAAAATTTCAAAAACCATCAAATTAATTAAATACTATACCAATCCCCTAACAAACACATTAAAATTTTTTATGGTAATTATATACTTTTCTAATGTTAGAAAGTCGTGTGAATTATCATTTTGCAAATTAAATAAAGACTTATTGAAATATTAGAAGGACGATGAGAATTTATAATGGAGTTTGAATTAACACATAATTTAACAGAAAATGAAATTTTTTTATGAAGAAATAAGAATTTAAATGCCTTTATATTTGAAACATAGCGATTCATTGCGAAGTTCAAGTAGTTTGAAACAATCAAAATGCGGCGAAAATGAGTTGAATTTCCATTAAAAATATAACTTATTCTTCAAAATTATTCTTACATTCTGTCACAATTCTCTATCGCCTCCTTCAAATTCGTGTTTCATGAATGTGAGTGCAAACTGTCAAATCTCATTTTAATCCACGCCAGCGACAATCGAGTATTGTTTACCCATGCGGAAGCAGCCTTATTTTAGCACATTATAAATCTGGAAATTATCACACAGCTCTCCATTCAGAAATATGACGCAAGTGTCGTAAATTTCTAGTCCATTTACAGCTACTGTCCACTATTTCATCGCAGCTGACATAACAACCGTCTTCAAAGACGATGAATGAAGGCTTCCAAGAGTTGAAATATACACTGTGTCTGGGACGCACATTTTCGAGAGAATATTCAGCAAAGAGAATTTACAATCTTGTTTATGTAAACAATGAAAGCGTGTCATATGCAGATAGCACAAAAAGGAAGACTTGGGTCTTTCACACAGTTTGTTTTCAAAAAGAAGTGGACAAAGTTTGCTTTGTGGTATGAAGAGAGGCTTATGCATGCTTTGTTTGTTCAATGAAATAATGATGATACTGTATTCTGTGTTTGAATTTTTCGTAAGAGATTTATTGATAATAAGAAATGTGGATGCCAGATGCATATTATTTTGGTATGTGTGGGAAAGCCGATAAAAGTTATTTCAACTAGTAATAAATATGTGGGAAAAAATAAACTTCTTATTCATATTCAGTAAAGTATTTTTAGAAGTATTTATTTTTTCATTCTATCATTACTATTGGAAATTTACAGAAAAATAGAACAATTAAAAAAAGAATTCCTTATTTAAAAAAATTTTGTATTTTTTGTCATATTGTAATAAATAAATATTTAGATTTAAAAAGATAATTATAAGTTAAAATTTCCTACCATATAAAAACTATATTATTTTCAACCTACAGCTTTCTATAATATATATTACATATTTATATTTATCTATGTTCTTATACATCTACCTACATATGCATACATATATCCATATCTATCTATCTATTCATCTGTCTATATGTTATTTGATATAAGAACGCTCTTTCAATTAAATGTGAGCAAAATTATCTAATATAGCATTCTCTAGAAGTATTAATGTGCTTAAATCATCTTAAATTCATCTGATTTATGCTTAAAAATAGAACGCAAAAAGAAATAGGAAACTTTATAATAATAAATTCAATTTTTTATCAATAAAGAGAAAATTTTCTCGTTTTTAAAAATAGTTCTTGAATATTATGAATTCTTATGTATCTACAGTTTTTTTCTCTCAACTCTTTCATATTGCATTTAAATCTTAAACAATAGTATAAATAAAATGAACCATAAGGTATAAAAATATGTGAGTCAAATTTCGTTTCTTTATAACAGATTTAAAAACAATGTCTTCTTATATATATAAAATAATTTAAGGATTACACACACAAACTTATCATCAATTCCTTAACATGCTTCTTTGTTCACAAGAAAACTTTCAATATGAATTCAGAAATTAATCAAAATAAATAAACATAATAATAAGTAATATGATTTAAATACAAAAATGAGAGCCGAGTTATTATATAATTTAAAAAACTATTAAGATATTAATATATTCTGCAACTTTTCAAAACAAATCTCTAAAAGTAAATATATGATGTTTATAAATTCTGCAACTATTCAAAAATTAATATATTCTGCAACTGTTCAAAACAAATCTCTAAAAGTAAATATATGATGTATATAGTTGTATTTATAAAGTTAGTTGTTTCGCCATTAACATTCCTTTGAATTGAATATGGGAACTCTTCAGCATAGGTAATTTAGGAATAATAAAATATCTAGAAAAACATACAAGAGAATATTAAAAATCAATACACCAGGTGTGTTAACGTAGTTTCGCAAAGAGGTAATAAAAATATTTGCCATCATAAACTTTTGATTAAACTCATAAAACTAATGATTATTCATAAACTAATGAGATAAAACTCATCATAAACATATGAGCTTCAGTTTCAAGGAAATAAAAGTAATAGCAACTTTTACATGGCTACTTTCAAACTTTTTGATTGGTTAGAAACAACAATTAACGCCATCTGTCAACATAAATAATCATTTCAGTAAGCAATTTTTTCTCTCTTAATTGAAGTGTTTGCAAAGTAAATTGATTAATTTTGTAAACATCATTATTTAATACTAGATAAAATTTAGAGGAGTATATTATTTGCTTAAATG
>JAPDSC010164607.1:40584-54830 GCA_026290005.1 Latrodectus geometricus
TGATACAAAATATTTTGAATCCTTCAATTTCTGTTCCCTAAATCTCTTGAATCACTTCATTTCTTGAATAACATACTTAAGTACAACAAAATATTTGGTGATTGAAATAGATTATTCAATATCATTTTATTCTTACATTCCATTTTCGTTTCATAATTGTACAAATTGCTTGATAGCTACAGAGTATTATATAAGCATGTAAGTGCACGTTAGTTATATGATATACTTATTTAGATAATAAATGAAAAGTTTGTAACCATTACTTTGACAATAAATGAATATTTATTAAAAAATGAGTGGCAATGAAAGTACAATGATAAAAGCAATTCATTTGCTTGTAGTGCAGATAAATTTTAAATACATAAAAAGAACTGTACACTGATTATTTTCATATTTCTTTTAAACTTTTATAAGCATTACTTAATTTAATTTTTTCAGATTTTAAGAGCTGAATAAAAATCTTTGAGTGTATTCCGATAGTTAAAACATTTAAAGCTAAAACTATTTCAATAGTGAACTATTTCTGAGGCATTGTATCCAAAAGTACTTAGTTCTTTTCAACATTGATACTCAAGGACAGGTAAATTTCAATCATGAAATGATGTTTAAGAGACTCCCAGTAATATCATTTTATTCCCTCTCTTTATCACGTGGTCCATACAATTATTTTATACTGGGAAACTAAGTAAGTTTTTACCTTAGTTTCCCAATATAAAATAATTTCTTGACGATCTTGAATAGGAAGTTTATTTCTTAAGAATCATTCTACGTCATTTTAAATAATTTTTAAGAAGTTCTTTGGTTTGAGTACCTGATACGATATCTTTATATATGTATCATGGGATGTATTTTAGATATTAAAAGAAAAATCAAAGTATTTTCCATTGATAATTGTTTTAGAGTAGGAATGCCTAAAAAAGAATTGCTAGCAATTCTATATAAAGATTTTTTTTTATATCCGTATTCAATTAATCTTATATTCTTGTCTGTTTTATCCAATGATTTTTAAAAGGCCGCTAAAATGAATTAATATAAAATTGAAACATTTTTCAAAATGTCAGTTGTGAGATTAAACTAATGCACATGAGATCTTATCATAATGCAATAAATGTTTTCTTTTCTTTTCTTTCTTTCTTTAGTATGAGTTGGTTGAGGAATAAACCACACCTTGTGTATGATAAAAAATTAAAAAGAGAATCACAATTTACAATTTTTTGTTTATTTGACTTAAGTACTTTGTAATAGTGATGATAAACCATGCTTTTGTGAAATGTTTCTGATTGATCATCCATAACTTTTATACGTGATATAAATTTAAGAATTCTACAATGAAGGAATAAAATTATTCTTAATTTGATACAGGAAGTTACTTCTCTACAAATGAGAGAATCTCTTCTTTGCTAAAACTCGTTGATTTTTTAATACGCATGTATGAGACAAATATTAAATCTTAATTATCATAATTGAAATGTGTTGCGATTTCAGAAAATATTTCTGATTCTCTTATATGTATTATAGAGAAAAAAATTTCTCTGTAATTAATTCTTATATTAGTTTAATTCAAGAGATGTTTTAAGCCATTTCCAATTGAGTGGAATCTGAACTAAACCTAAGGCACTTAATTTATTAAAAACAATTAATGAGGAGTATAAATAAATTCGCTGTGTTTCAGGTTTAGTTATATTACTTATATTCTATAATTTATTATTGAATTATCTATATTCCTACAAATTATTTTATTCAGAATAAATATTTTTCAGCAACTTATTTGCATCGTAAATCTTATAATTAATGTTCAGAAAAAGTAATATACTCAGAATTTGTGTGTATGTGTGTCTTGTAAAATTAAATCATTGCTTAAAAATCTTTAACATTTTTCTGTAGTATATTATAACCGTTCGATTAAAATCAGAATATCTTTGTTTACTTAACAAGCTTTACTGGAATAACAAACTTTGGATACTAATTTAGGCAAAATTATACTTCTATGATCAAAATTAATAATAAATATTTATACTTTAAAATTTGTTAATTTTATTTACAAGAAATAAATAAAAATATTCTCGAAATAACTGTTTGAATTAAAAGTTAATATTTATTTTTTTGATAATTACTTATTTCTCCCTGCGTTAGAGAAATATCGGTTTTTATTCTTTTGTTCTGGACAATTTCTGAAAGAAATGAACTTTTTATCAGACATGTGACTATAGACTAAAATTCAACAAGTTAGTAGAAAAAATTTCAGAAAATGTTAAAATCTCTTAGTCGAAACAATAATAAAATGAGTCATTAAGTAACAATATCAGTCCAAAATATCACTGTTTTACTTTTTCTGCTGATTCAGGATAATTATATGTAAAGGCAGTCCCTCTGCCAAAATAAATCTATCCCAATACACTTTGCGAAGCTGTTTTGACTATCTTTATGTTTTATAATAATGTCTTAATTTTTAATTACTGCAGAGCACATAATTTTGTTATGAAAATATTTTTGATTTTAATGAGAATAAATTGTGACGAAGATATTCAAAATTAACAATGATGAATCTTTGTTTTATATATATTTTGATCAAAACTAAGTGTTGGCATTATTTTAATTAGATTTTCTAAAAGATGAATAGAGGCTTTTCTGTATAATAAATAATCAAAACGTGCACTTTTATGTATGTTCATATGACGCTCACTTTTTATCCAATTATTAATGACTTCTATTTAAAATTAAAATAAATGATTCTTTTAATTTAGTTTCTATATTTATGCTTATTATTAGATTTATTTTACATTTGTGTTAAGAAATTTAATTTCACATTCAACTATAATTTATTATAAATAATAACCAAATTAATAATTAAAAACAAAAAATATATTTTTAACATCATCTGTTGAATTTGTGCGTTCTCTTATGAGTTTCTTTAAATGCAAAATTTATTTTACACGTGTTTTTACTATTAACTACTTCATCTTTATTTTAAAGAGTTTTATATAAACATGTTTAATATCATATGTCTGTAAATTTTTAGAGTCTTTTGCAATAGCTGTATTAAAGAGTTTCAGTATTTAATTTAACGTAGGTTGAGTTTTTGTATCATTTTATTCCATTGCTTATAAAATTTTTATTATTTTCTACCTTAAAGTATTTATTATAATTTAGAAATCTATCTGTAAGTATAAAAAAGAAAAAGAAAGATTTTTGATTTCTGAATAAATGAGATATGACGATTATTTTCAACTTTAAAATATAAGAATTTTTTAAGAAAAATTTAATTTTTTTAAATTTTAAATAAGCATTTTTGGGCTTTAGGACACAAATTTTAGATTTTTTAATTGTAGCATGCTCTAAAAAGCGATATGAAATTCGGCATTCAGGGCTATTTGGTTAATTTCAGACTGAGCACATCGGCTTCAAAAATAAATGAAAATTTAGATAACATGATCGTTAACATTTCAGTTTAGTCTGCTTGCCGTGCTCCCCGCTCGAGATTTACGGTCGAATTAACTCAGGACTGACTTATATTACCATCACGTCGGAGCCTGGGAGTTTGAGAGGCGAGAATAGCCTCTGATTTGCTGCATTTTTGATTGGGGTGGAAATCAGAAATCGTGAAACTCGACTCCGTGGAATTCTAGCCTGCTGTTGCAAATAATTCGCTGAAGCGTAAAGAAACTCTATGCCTTCACACATCGGGTCCATCAATGCGTAAAAGGAAGGCCGAAGAACAAGCACAACTTCGACGCGAACAAAAATCGAAGTCACGAAACACAAGATGTCATAAGGCTCCGCTGTCTTTCTCCAACTCAGCATTTTATTATGCCTTCACGGAGTGGCAACAGTAACAGAAATATAAAAAGCAAACGAAAAATAAAAAATTAACGAAAACATTGCGAAGTTCTAATGGATTTCAGTCGTAAATCTGCGGTAACAAAGGGAACAAGAAAAAACAGAACGTTGCATGCAATAAAAAATATAGTGGTATTGCTGAAAAGACGACAATTTTATAATTGTGAATAACAAATACTATATTTATTTTTGTCCCAACATCTTTGGCAGTATAAGTCATAATGACAATTGCTCATTTCTGGAACAAATATCATTTTATTATAAGCGAATAACTTAAATTAAAATTATTTTGTATCTTTAAATTTGAATTTTCTAAATGAATTTCAGCTGTGTTTTGAAATTAAAAATAATAAAATCATTATCTTTTATTTAAGAAATTAAAAATCGAAACCATCATTATAAAAAATATTCTTGTATTCGAAGAGTTAGAAGAAGAGATATTACATTTTGGGACTTTAAACACTTTTCTACTCTTATGAATAAGGTTATGCACGTCACTTTTTAAACGGCTTTGTGTAACAAAACTTAAAATCTTGATACATCAATACTTTTTACATTTTAACTTTTCACAGCCTAAACGTCTCAATTGGTCAGTGCAATATTTAAATTTTTGGAATCATCAATTTGATTACAGAAACTAGATGTCTCATGATTTTTAAGTATTTTGAAATTTTAATTTTGTAAATTAGAAGAAGACGTTATTTAAAATTTTTATCTACCTGAAATTTAAATTAAATATTATTTATTTATGATTAAATTTGAATAAAACATTCCAATTCGTAAAATGACTTTTCTCCCTCTCTTTTTTCAGAGATAAAACTAGTTAAATTTTAAAATAATAAAATCCAAAGCTAGAAAGTAAAAATTCGAGCAGATTTACTATATTTCTATTATATATATAGAAAATAAAATATACTTTATGGAGGACTCTTATTTGGCTTAAACTACGAAAAAATGCAAGTTTTTTAATTCAACAACATTTTATAATTTTTAACATTCAAGCGGTAGTTTTTTTTTCTAATTGTGAAGATTTATTGTTGACATCCTTAACTTGATCTGTCTCTTCATTATTGCTACATACTTTAATATTCAATGAAATTTGTATTTGAATAATACATAATTTTATTTGGTGGATAAGTTATTCTTGATAGAATCATTTACATAGAAACCATAGAAACATATATTACTTTATTGTTTGTTTTGGTGTCAACTACGTACAGAAAAAAGTTATTCTTGTAAAAAATAAACCACAAATAAAAAAGATATCTAACAAAGAGGGAAACAAAAATAATACAAGTATTAAGAAATTAACCAGCATATAATTATTTTTATTAGAATGGACAAGATACTCTTTTCATTAGAACAGACAGCAAAAATTATTAACTAATATTTTAATTCATAGTTTACAGAAATGGTTAAATTTCATAAAACTTATGTCCTGTAATTACTCTGTATTTTTGTCTACTATTGAATCACCCGATGAATCTATCCTAAAAGTAATCTTGTGTATATATTTAATATTTAATAATGTGAATTTAAACATACTGTTACATATAATAGTTTATATTGTTGAATATTAAAAGATTGTACAACATCTTTCAACTTGGTAACAACTATGTAAATACACTTGTCGTTGCCGGTTATTTTTACAATGATTATTTCACTGAATAGAGTGTACCTTATATTTTTTCTATTCCACGATCATCAGAAATTAATTGATTTTCATTAAGCTCAAAAGTGAACATAAAAAGCAATTCTGTGCTTCATTTATTCTATTTTACAGCAAAATGATATCGAAAGATTAATTATAATCATTTATACGAAAAATTAAAGAAATTCTATTTTTATAAAAAAATTTCTTTATGAACTTAGAAAAATTTAAATGAAATAATCTATGTTTCATTGCTATTTAAAAACAAGGAAACATAAATTATTTCATTTAGTAAATTTAATTAAATAAGTAGTAAATTTAATTAAATGAAATTATTTTTTATTACAAATATTCTAATTGAAAGTATTTAATAGTAGCTATATATTCCATTCTAAGAATTTAATGATGTGGCAATAAAATTAAGTTCAAATTCGACTCTGGCCAAACCTTTCATTGCATTTTTATTTCTTCAAAGTTCTCTTATCCCTAGAAACCACATTTTTCCATAAACACGTGATGGTCGGCTTAGAGAGGTTTAAATCACACGTTATTAAAAAGAACTCATCTCATTTTAAAGTTTTATTATATTAGTTTATTAAAAGAAACTGATGTGAAATTAAATCAATTAAAAGCCTATTAATGAAAAAGTAATGTAATCCCCAAAAGCTATAAATAATTTCATGGGAAAGCAATATCGCATTTTAAAACACCATTTTTAAATTACTACACCAATAAACTGGCTGTGTAACAGTTCCCCTTTCAACTCAGATTTTCCATTTTCATTTATCACATTGATTGAACAATACATGAGGGTTGAAGCAACCTAACAACAGACTTGCTAAATGGCTTAGAATTCAATTTAGAATCCTGTTAACTAGTTCTAAGAATAGGATTTTTCAATAAACTATAAGCCACAGCTGTTCCGTTAACAATGTTCGAAATCTTTACTTACTTCTTTAATGAATTATTCACCCAATCTCTGTGGACCCTGAAATTTAGCCTTAATGGTTTTCTCTCGTAAATTCCATTTAAGCAAATTACATTTTACTCTCGACATCTTCCGAAGGCAGCAGTTTTATGATAATTCATCTCTTTTAATAAAGATATCAAAATGGCGACGAAAACTTCCATTTCTCGTTTTTACTGTCGGGACGAGGAAACCTTATTAATTGGTATTCTCACTTTCAGTGGCTCAGCACTGGAGACTCGTGGCCGTAAAATACGCTGTGGTGTCTGTGATTTATTGGTAAAAATACTTTTCCTCAAACTATTTAAGGCATCCCATTTTTATACCGCTTAATACTCGAAGTTCACTTTAAAGCAACATGATTAATTAAAGAAATAAAAGGAAAGAGAAAAAGTATTGATAAAATTTTAAGCTCATATATAAGAATTTAATTTTAAAAGTAATTTTGCTTTGAAATATTTAGAACATATAAATTCAAATATATAATTGATGTCAGTAATCACCAGTTTTACGTATATATATTTTTTGTTGTTGCAGCCATTTTATATCTTAGACTAGCTACGATGATAATGGCGATAAAAGGCAATAAAGTAGCTCGCACGCACGCACGACAAAGGATTTACTTAAGTAGCACCGAAGGCAGCAGAATTTTTATTCGATAAATCTTCCTTGTTTAGTATTAATTACTTATAGGATTCAATGGTCTATTTGGAAAACTACGATATTCAGAGTGAAAGGTACCAGTTTTTATACACTGTTTAATAATGAAAAATATATGTTATGCTTTTACATGCACGTCTTTCAAAGTAATTGCCAGAAAGTTTTTGGATTTTTACTTTATATTATGATTATTACTCCATATGAAAATATATTTCTGAATATTAACATGGAGCTGATGTCAAGATTGTTTGCCTATAAACTAAAATGTGCCTAATATTTATTTATGCATTGCAATAAGAGAAATTTTAAAAATTCTTATCTATCAATACTGACATATTCACTATATAGAAACATTAATCTAAATTTAACAATTTAAAAAAATAGAAAACTTTTCATCCTTAAAACTATTTCTATTTAGATATATCTAAAAAATCTGCATGATAATCATATTGATATCAAGTACAATTAAGATTAAAACATGTGTTTACCATAAAGGTTAAGGTTAAAACACATAAACCAATAACCTAGAAAGGTGTTTAGTCGCCATTTTTAACACATAAGCTCTCTATCTCCGAATTGTTGTAAGACAATTATGGTATTATTCAAATAATTACAAGACCAAAATTAATTATATTTCATATGGTGTATACTGATGACACATATTATAAAAGTATAGTATTCAGATCTTTATTCAACGTTATTTATTGGTGTAAATTTCTTCTTTTTTTCGGTTACAAACATTTGACAATATAAACAAAATATCCTTTACATTTTGCTATTAGCAAATATTTCTTTTATCCAAATGATTTTATTTCATAGTTTGCGTTCTTGGTATTATCCTCTTTTGCCAGTTTTATAATCATCTTTTAGGACTTTTATTTTTCCACATGGAAAGCTTTTGTTTACCAAAATTTTATTTAGAAATGAATTATCAAAGTCATAATTGCACAAATAGATCGAATTTGTAACAATCAGAAACAGATAAGAGGGGTAAGTAAAGCAATGCATGCAAGCAATAAAAGTTTACAGGAATACGCTTAAGAAAATGCAAATGCATGTAAAAAATAAATCTAAATGAAATTCATAATTATTTGTATGAATCCATCTATGGGTAATTAAATGAAGATGGAAATATATTGAAAAATTTGAACGTTGAATCATCAGAACAGTTTATGATCCCATTTACAAAATAACACATGGAGATGAAGATAAAATCATGGCCTAGAAAAATTAATTAAGAGGAAAGATACCATATAGATTTATCAAAACTAAAAGAATGGATAGGACATGTGGAAAAAATAAAGGAAACAAACATGCCAAAGACAATCAACGAAAGAAAATTATATACTAATAGAAAAAAAGAAATCCCAAAGCTAAGTTGGTTGAACCAAATCGAAGAAAGCTTGAAGAAACTAAACTAAAATCTAGATAGAAAATAATGTGGAATTCCGTATAGTAGAGAGGACACAAACTTACCATGTATTATAGAAATAAAAACAAAAACTAAAGATTTTTCATTTTAAATTAATGTAATAACTATTATATTATTTTTTTTACCAAATTTTTGGTGCTGAATTGTTATAATTTTTGATACGTCAGCAGATAAAAATCTTTGAAAAACACTATTCTACATGATTTCTTATTTTTGGAATTATAATCAATATTTTTAAATTTAATTATAATTGTAAAATTTATACACACATACATTCATTCTTTTGAATACATGTAGAAATTGGTTGGATTTCTCTTTCTGATACAACTTTTATTTTTCAATTTGACATATTAATTCCAGATATATAAATTGAACTTCAAATGTTTTAGGTAGAGTTATCTCTATTGTCGTTTAAAAATTTCTTCTCAGAAGACCTTTAAACATTATTTTTTACACTGAAGTTTAAATACTCTTTTGTGTGCGTGTACGCATATTTTTCAATTCTTAAATATTATGTTTGTTTACTTTTTGGTTACCATTTGTAGTATTGCCAAACAGTAGTTTATTTGACGTATTTTTTAAATAAAATAAAGACTGCCCCAAAAAATTCTACCATGGATTTGTATACTTTATAAGCAATAATCGCCTCCTGAATCACTTTCTTCATAAAATTTAAAAATATTCATTTATTTTTATAGAAATTCATAAAAGATCGATCATTTTAATATTTGTGTTACTATTTCGGGGAAAATTGAAAAATGAGAAAAACTATTATTTCAACTATTTTCGTGATGAAAGAAATATCACATTAAGTCCGTCAATAAACATTTCCAGAAAATTTTCATTAACCGCTGTATAATACTTTATTTTAATATAAGCGAAAAATAAAAACTACCATTAGAAACTTATTTTAAAGTAATATAAGAATAGATTATTAAAGAATAATTCACTCATTGCATTTAAATATTTCATAGTGATATAGTACACTTTATCGTTACGCTTTACATTTTTTGCTCATTATCTTAGTATATTTAACTGAAATTCAATACTGATACTTTAAAGAGTTCATTTTTACTAGACCTCAATAGAGATTATAATCTGATTACAAAATATCAATCTTGTATAAAATAAACATCATTGATTTATGTTAATTTAAACTATACCATTTATTGCTCAAAATAAAACTTTTAAAAACATTTTAAAACTAAACTGGCTTATTTTATAAGTATAATTTATCATTAGAAAACTTTGATTAATCTTTAAAATAAAAATTGCATTATTTTTGAGACATTGAATCATTAAAAATGATTTAATATGAATTTTAGGGAAATTAAATCATTAAAAAAGTAATAATATAGCTGAAATCATTGATGGATTTCATAATAATTACTCAGAACTTTATGGCTGAGTCTTCGATTATGATATCATTCATGGATATTGATTATTTATTATTTTAACATAATTAATTTCTTGCTGATGCAGTGGAATCCTTCTCTGTTAATAAAAATCAACAAAAAAAAGTCAGTCATATTAAACATATTATATATTTTTATTACAGAAATTATCCGGTATTTAATTTTATCAGTGATGCTTACATTTAAGAACAGTCATAATAGCTCACTTCTACGTTTCCCTTCCTTAAATTCAAATTCGTTATTCCTTCGTTCATTATTATAATTATAATATAATAATGAACGAATAATAATAACTATAAATTCATTATTTGTTATTTATGGCAAATAGAAAATGTTTTATAAAAATTAAACAATAAATTACTCCAAGGTTGTTTTCAGGCTAGGCTCTGTATTTCTGATAGATCCAATCTAATCTCTCAAAATTTGTTAAATTTATCTGACTGTCAGAACAGCAATTCTATCTAGATACTTCTCTTTTATAAATGCACAGATTTTGCCAGAATATTATCTTTTTATATGTTAAAGTTTTTATTACATTCCACAGAAATAGATAAGCCTTACAGTGCTGTACACACATAAGTCGAAATTGAAGTTCAAACTATAATACCAAGGGAGTCATTTTATCCAAAATATGTGCGCCCCACTAGGATTTTGTTTCATTTTAGTAAGAGTCTGCAATTCTTTCTTTATGCAGTAAGCAATAAATACAGATTCGTATATACCAGAAAGGAAACTCAGATTTCCCAAACTAAACCGGTTAAAGTGGACCCTTAAATTGTATTAAAAGAAAAAACTTTGATAATATTAAAAAATAATTCTTACATTGTCAGTTTATGTATGCAATTGATTAATATCAAAATGCATTAATTTCAAAATATCCTTTTTTACTATAGTAAATGTCTCATACTTATTAATACATGTTGATCGACAAATATTCAAGTGTTATCCTTACATTCTAATGGCTTGCGTTTAAATTAACTTTTTTTGTATACTACTGACTAATATCAAAATTCGTTCATTTCAAAATACCATTTTTTGTTACAGTAAAATGTCTTATACTTCACATGTTGATCGTTAAATTTTCAAGTGTTATAATTAGATTCTAATAGCTTGTGATTAAATTAATTTTTTTGTACATGAATTTGTATTAAATATGAAGAATTTGAATTGAATATGAAATTCTAAGTTGTGATTAAATTAATTTTTTATGTACATAAATTTAAATTAAATATGAAGTAAATAGTGTTTGAATTATTTTTAGAATAACATATAAAAGATATTAAAAATATGGTAATAACTGAATCCATTTTATTTTCTAAATTTTTTAATGTAAAAATCAAAGTTAAAACAGCAATTAATTTTTTCTATTTTAACAAATTTAATAAATTTGTATTGCATTTAAAATAATGAAATGATATTTTCTAAGTGAAAGAAATTATAATAGAGGGATTTTTTTCTAAAGTATATAATCACTCTTATTAAAAAAATTAATAGTTTTATTGAATTGATTTAAAATAGTAATTACTGTGAATATTCACAATATAATAAGAAAAATTGCGATACCAATGTAGTATAATTTCTTTTATTTAAATATTATCTTTTGCTGATTTCTGAATTCGAGTTTAGAATAAACTCCAAATATCCTGATTTTTGTTTTAGGAAATATAAATATCTGCTATTCTGATAAAACTACTTTTATTAAGTAATAGAAAAAATATGTTTAACTTTTCTAATCAAAATAAATAAAAGAATAATAAATAAAAAACACCAAAACTAATAGTTGAAAGAAAAATGTATCACTGTATTAAGTTATTACACAAGAATTAATATAAATATAATTCTTGGTACTTTACTTAGAAAAATAATGTGATTTTGAAAATTAATGCTCCTTTAGATTGGAAGAAAAAAGAAAATCAGCAAAAATTTATTTACTTATTTTATTGAAATTAAACTAACCAGAAAAAAAGATCCCGGAAAAAGAATAGCATCTATCCAAAATATCATAAAAATGATCACATGCATTTGCTTACATTGTTCTAGTAGCACAAAGCGGAGCTCTCCTTAATAACCACTTCAAGGATTTGAAACAAACTAGTAATTTATTATTGTTTCCTTTTATAAAACCAACATAAAGCTAACGTCGCTCAAAAATGAATAGAGGCTTCTTTTTTTTTTTTCTTATCCCTCTCACCCATTTCCTCGTTACCAAGAAAGCAGGGAGGATGGTTTTGGCACCACCACAAATTCAAGATCGGGATGGAGTCAAGAATACAATCACCGGGGCATACCGATCCGGTTTCTGGAATGATGGGGTTGGGAATGAGAATTTCTCACTTTTTCAACATACGGTTGGTAATGGATTGGAAACGTATGTTTTTGTGACAGCAACGCTCAGATTCTTGGAATGATTAAGAACGCTGGCATTGTTTTACGCCTCTTCGTTTCTGCAGTTCATTAATAATATTTCTTCGTACTCTAATGGCCAATACTCTCCAGCAGGAACTTAGTCAAACGATCTTGTTTAGAATCGTCTGTAAAACTCAATTTTCTATAGTTATCGCTTGTCGATATGAGAAATTCGTCTGCAAAATAATCTACGTTTGACTGTTTCGGTTGACAGTTAAAACGTGATATAACCGATTGTAATGAAGCTTTCCTTAGTATTTTTATTCGAATAATGAATGAAATTGGGACTTTCATAAATTATATGCTATGGTGTAGGAATAATTGTTTTTGTGTTATTTTTATACATTTTTTTCTCGAAAAATTCAGAAGCAGTTACTTAGGGTTTTTTACTTTCTTATCATTTTAGCTACGAGAAAATAATTCAAATGGAAGTATAATATGCAATTTTCCCAATATTTATTATGATGGGGAAAGAAATAATTTTATTCTGAGTGAAGAGAACACAGTGACTAATATGTTTGAACAATCATATTTTCTAATATGTTTGAACAATCATATATCAAAAGTAACAAAAATAAAAATTAACTTAACACCTAACAAAATAAAGAAAACAAAATTAATACGAAAATTAACAACAAAATATAATATTTGTGTTTATATAATATTATTGAAAATAACGTTTTATACAGTTTCGAATCGAAATACACCCCAATGAAATGGCGGGATGTTATGCAGGGCAACTATTTTGGATAAAACCAGGTTATCTTAAGAGGTAGCATTCCTTTCTGCAATTGATAAAAGTCTAATTTGTCATTATTACAAAAGATGATAAACTTTGATTTTAATGCCAAGAGCAGAAGAAATATTTCTAAAATCTTATGTTTCTGTTGCTAATCAGAGTTGTGATTAGTAATGACACCACTGAAAATAAAAGCCGTGAAATTTTTTCAGTAGTGTGCCATTGATGTATCTGTTCACAGTATATCACTTGTGACATCATTTGCAATATTACCCATTAAAAAGTCGAAGGTGATTGTGACATAGTGGTGACAGAGTCAAAGGTCTTAGGTTTGTCCCTAGTAACTATTGAACAACGAAAAATAAAGATTACATTTCTGCTTTCTGCATTCAAATCTGTTTAGGTGGGTACTTGGGAGTTTTCAAAATTTTTTTCTTGCTAAATGTGAATACAATCTACTAACTATGAAGACAAGGTGGTTGTTCAATTGCCATGCAACGACTTTCAATAGTTAATTTATCCGTTTTGTTATGTCAAACAAAACTCGTGATCCCAGATTTATGTCGATTTCTTGAATGTTTATAACTTCACAAAATAAGTAATGAGTATATTATCATGTAGTCACAAAATATTCTCTACTAGATGATGTGGTACATTATTTTTATAATTAAATATAATATTACGTGTTAAAATAACATATGGAATAATTTACATCGTTGTAAAGCTACATCGTTGTAAAGCTATACAAAAGTGTTCTATATAATACATTCCTTTATTTAATAGTCATCATATTTGTGAAATAAGTAAATAAATATTGTTTAACATGAAAAACTGTCTGATTCCCTGATAAATTTTATTTGCAGATAAGTTATATTATGACAAATAAGTTACGGTCAGTCTCATTTAGTCTAGCAATCACTATAGAATTTTAAATATACTCTCAGTTTGAATATATTCACATTTAAACTACTTTTATTTTAGTCAAAGATTATTCACAATAATAGTTTAAAAGCAAGAGATATAACTATTTAACAAAAATAATTGGGTTTCAAAACGAATTATATAAGATAAATTCATTATATATTACGAGCTTTATCTATGTGGGCAAATTTAACTAATAAAACAGAATATGAGCAAAT